>CAJNOL010001319.1:15442-60841 GCA_905250125.1 Rotaria sordida | reverse complement strand
TAACAACGTGTTAAAGCGTCTCACCGAAAAGAAGAAAAAAATATATTTACGAGAGAAGGAAAGAACATAAATGCAATATTCGAATCTATCCGATAAAACGAAAACATAAGCTATCGTTAATAACGCACTAATATTTTTCTTTCGTTTCTTCTTACGATAAAATGAAATATATCATGTTACAATATTCGAATCGTCAGAGTAATGATTAGACATGCATCAGCGATCACATCTGCATACATCAACGTGTCACTGCAGTCACGCAAACATTCGCAAAGAAATTAGTGAAGAGTAAGTTATGTAGAGAAATGCGTGAATATGCAAATAAATACATATAACAGTTTATATTTGTATCTATACTTATTTATGACAATATATATTGATATAGATATACATTGAATCATTGAAACCAATGTGGGAATTAAAACTGGTCGAGTTATAGCTCGAGTTATAAATTTTGAGTTATAATTGATCAACTTTTCAGCCATCAAGTTCATTGAGTTATAACCATCAATCATAGTTATAATTATCAACCATTTTAACTCAACTAACTTTTTGATTTTTTGAGTAGATTTAATTAAGTTAAAATAGTTATTATTTTGATTCCATTGATATGTTTGGTAGAATAAATCAATAAAATATGTATTTCAGTGTTCTTTACTTTAAAAAATTATTATTTATAGATTATTCTCTGAGTGATTTTTCATGTATATATTTACAAGTTACATCTTCTCATATTTATTTGTCGATCACGCATGTACGTGTAACAGAATATACTTTTCGTTGTATGACCAATAATTATCTTTAAAATGTGAGCAGTTGAGATTAGTATTCAAAAATAGAAACTACTTTATTCCATTTCTTATTCTCTAAAATGATTAATCATGATCAATAACTATATGTTGTGAGGCAATAGATAACGCTCCCTGTAAGTATAATTACATATAATTTATTTAAACACGAAATAACTGTATCTGCCCATGTCGTACATTTACTTGAACTACCGCCGGCATACCGCGGTACTTGAAGAAACCGCCGATATATTGGCGGTATACCACCGGTCAAAAAAGTATCGAAATATATGGGATATTTATCTATATAATTTTTTTTCTTTTATTTAAATCGATCTGCACATCAAAATGAACAGTAAGTATTTAGTTAAACAAATTATTATTATTTTTCTTTTATTTAGATCAACCTGAACATCAAAACGTAAAGTACACATTTATTTATAAATTGTTTTTCTTTTTATTTAGATCAATCTGAACGTCACAATGAACAGGGTGTGGGTGTGGGTGGGTATAAAAAGAAAAGAAACACATCCATACTTACTCACACCCACACCCTTCTTCTACGATGTACGCAGAGTGCAAAAAGATGTATCATCCAATAGTTCATATTTTATTTGAGTGTCTTATTGATGCTCTTCATCTTTGTTTTAAATTTTCCTAGCGCTGTTGTCTTCTGGTAATTAGTAAAGGCTTGCCAATATCGAATATCTCCATTGGAACATAAGCCGCAGAAGCGATACGGTGGTGGCTAATGTTTTTCACATAGGCATTGCAGCACGGTATCATTTTCTTTCTAGTGTTCACGGTAATAACTTTTAATACAGTTTATATTGATTTGTAGGAGAAGATATGCCAATGTTTATTTGAGTTAAAAAGAATCTATGATTATGTGCTCAGGAATTCCATACTTTCAATATATGTCAGTGTAAACTATTCTTGATGTAAAGAACACATGAACTGGCATGTCTGTTATTAGAACTTTGGATAAGCAATTTTGACTACACTATGCAGATTTTTAAGCCTTAAATATTTGTACCTATCACAGTGCAGATGTACTGATCGGTTCTGGCAGAAAAGCTCCGAACATTGAAGGCGGTGAAGTCATCAGACAAATCGAAAGACATATCGACCTGAACTGCTGCTGCTATATTCGATCTGTTTCAAAGGTTTTCTGCTAGATAAGGTGATTTTTACGCATCTTTACATACAATTTCGGCGAAATCCGCTTTTTTCTTGAGCTCATAACCATAGGCTTCGATACTCTACATCTAATAGTTTTTAGTAGGCTTATCTTACAGAACAAAATACACTGTTAAAATTATCAGTAATTTGTGTACCTCAAGAAAAGTTGAAGAAGATACGGCAATGATATTTTATCAATTATTCTTACATTATGTAATTTTGCTACTCAGTTAATCATATTTGAGTGTAACACTATAGTACTGGATTGGTGTTATATTGTGAAAACAGTCTCTCAGTAACTATCAATCTATTTGTTACTATATGCATTTCTTGTCTTGCAGATAACAAAACTATCTTCAGCATAATGACTAGACTTATCAATTGGTGTAAAAAAGGAGGGCATCATAGAGTGCCGACCGACGATGATCCTCTAGTTCAACGTACAAACTCTCGCCTACTAATGAAGGATATTGATGATCAAAAAATACGGTATCCTATCATAGGCTATGCTCAAGAGCCAGTTCTTCCGCTTGCCGATGCATGCGTACCATTAACATTCATTATTCCAGACATATTTAAGTATGTTGCAATGGCTCTAGAAAGCACTCCAGATAATCCACCCGATGGGCTAACTCGTGATGAATCAGCTTCAATTCATCTCTACACAATGGAGTGGAGTGACGCACGCGCAAGTCTTTATTCGCATCTCAACCGCACTCTTAAGCAAGGTGATCGAAAAGACTTACAACCGTGGTACAAATATCTCAAACTTTTCCTTACTGCTTTGGTTAAAATTCCATGTTCGACAGCACAGGTCGTATGGCGTGGTGTACGAAAGAATACTACTAATGAGTTTCCAAAAGGAGCTCAAATTACATGGTGGGCTTTCTCATCCACTACAAAATCGTTAGCCGTGTTAGAAAGTAATCTCTACTTGGGTACGACAGGGGAGAGGACCCTATTTTCCATTGAAGTGTTAAATGGCAGAAATATAAGCGCTCATTCACACTTTCATGGCGAGGAAGAAATTCTACTATTGCCGGGAACATGCACGGAAGTACAATCATTATTAAATCCAGCGCCTGATCTGCACATTATTCATTTAAAACAGATGATACCGGAGGAACCACTACTGGAACCTCCATTCGAAGGTAAAATGAACATTGTCAACAGTTTATTTTGAATTGAAATATTTCTGTTCTCAGATGCGTCTCTCTATCCAAACACTGAGTAAGCTTCATCTTGCTTCATCTAACAGAGTATAATAGTCGAGGATCTGCAGGTTCATACGAAGACCATGCTATATAGAGATGCAACGGTGACGATAACCGGCCTAATCAGTAACCGGTTCAACGGTTTCCGATTCCTACGATCAAGCGGTGACTAATCGTCACTGTTGCATCCCTAATGCTATACTTTTTACTATATTGCTTTTAGCAAATGTGAGCAACCATACACGAGTCATTGTTTACCAGTAGTATGAATCTATTCATATACACAAGTTGCATGCTTATAGCTCACTAATTAAGTTCCCAATTTTAATGGAAAACTAAAATCGAAAATCAAGATTCATAGTCAACATCGTAAAACATTGCCAGAAGACTATTTGATGACTTTTCTCTGACTCGCTGAGTTCCAAGAGATTCTCTCAAAGTCTCAAAGATCTAAATTTCTTTGCATGAAAAGTGAACTATAATATTTTGATATTGAACATTATCTCTCATACTGATGCACCCTTTATGAATAAATTTTAAGGTTATTAACGTTACAAGAATAAAACTCGTACAAAAGGAATCAAGAGCAAATCATGGAGGACAAGAAGAAAACTCCTTTTCTTTGCCGCAACCGAGCTACTTTTGTCGCGTTCTTCAAATTTATCAAGTCTTTTCAAATTCATAGGTGAAAGGATCGTGGTGATTTTTCTTGAATACTAGGTGTTCTTTCTCTAAAAGCTTGACTAATCGAGTATTATGACGAATTTTCACAGTCAAACTAACTGCAACACATGCTGAAAATTACAATACGATGCAAAAAAAAGAAAGATACTCATGTTTATTGTGAAGAAACTATTAGCAACCTGAGAGTCGAGTTGATATCACTAAGTAGCTTCGAAAACATGATTTCGAAAAATATTGGCCACTGATCTACACCACATACTCTAGTATTTGAAAACTAAATAAACTGTTACGGTGAAAAAGCAATCACGAAGGTTTCCAGATCAGCAGCTAAAAAAATAACAAGTTGAGTAATCGAAACATCTTTGAGTTAGCAAAGTAGCTTTATCATTCAATTCCTTGAGTTAAGTTTTGATTTTCAATATTCATGATCGAGCATTGTTCGATATAGCTTTGAATAGAATAAACCTTATGAATTCGATTGAACTGGATAGGTTTCAATCGATTTTGAGATAGTTTCCGTAAAAACCTGGTGAATTTTCGATTGATATAACTAACTGAATTTTTGCTGAAAACTTTCATCAGGATGTCAAGTGGCCGTTGGTATATCCAAAAAAGATTTTTGATTCCAATGTGCATATTGGTGATGGTGTGCATTGTAGCAGCCATCCTTGGCTCTATTATGGGAACGAAATATAGCGGTAAACTTCCAGGTATAGTTTTTAATATACTTTTACATTAGAAGTATAGCGATGGTTCATTCTGAAAACTGTGATTCTTCGGTTTCACGAACGGCAAGATGTTGTTGACATAGATTTTCAAAGGTCATGCCAATTGTGTTTTATGTGTTTTTGGTCACATTTTCCGAAAAGTTTATGTTCCACATTATTCTTATTTGTAGCAAAAGATTCATAAACGAAAACTATAGTGTAGTTGTAACCGAGAGAGAAATATAGCTTGAATGTTTCAACCGGGTTGAAGACAGCTTCTGATTTTACAAAAGCGAAATCCCTTATTTATAGGAGAAGTTCATGAATGTGGTCGCACTTTTTGCCTATTTCTCTGACTCGCTTCTTTTAAGTTCAGGAGTTACAAATTTGAAAGATGGATTGACATTTAAAAGTTGAAAGTTGAAATTGAAGTCAACTTCCAAGTGTGACATATATGACAGAAGGGATGAAATGCAAGCAACAGTCAAGATCAAAACCATTTCAGCTTTCGAAATTCGTACGAAATCTGAAAAAGGTTCTTGTCTTGTTGAGTTTCTCAGAGCGCCAACTTTTCAATTTTAGAGCAGCTGATAAAAAATGATCTCTCTTATATGTTTCAATGTAAAAAAATAGCAAAATTTAAATGCTGATCAGAAGCTTTTACCTCTGAAAATAACTGAAATAAAAAATGACCATTTAGGCTTGCTCTAATGTTCTAAGAAGATCACTTTCAGATCTGATACTAATTCTTTTAGAAACTTATCTCAGGACAGTGTTTCTGTGTCTTGAAATCATTTTTAACGAAATCGCTGCTCTTATTAGTAGAATTGAAAAACTTACTTACAAATGGCTAGATGAATTAAGAGAAACCAATATTATAATTTTGCTAAATTGGAATCGTATTAGTAGTTTGTATTATTAAAAGAAATCACCAGAAGTCTGTAAAATAACCCTAGGGGAAATTCGTTGTTGCAATTGCTAAAAAAGTTCATTAACACTTACATTAGTTATCAGGTGTGCTTTTTCGATTCAAATATAATCTTACCTAAGAAAATACGTTCTTGAAGTAGTGATAGACAAGCTGAAACGATGACTGAAAGGTCACTAGATGTCTTACTTAATTAATCACCGATACCGAAGCTCTCTCACTCAGTTAGATGCTTCTTTAACTCTTCGATCTATAACCATAGTAAAGTATGAGTAATCACAAATAGTAACAAATAAGTCGAATTCGATATGAAGGGGTCTGGTTTACGACGTAAGCGAATGAGTATGTGCTGATACTTAAGAATAGGTATGAATACGAAACAAGAAGTATGAATTCAGTTGGATAGCTCCTTCAGAACACTAGTATCATTGGTGCACATGAAACATGGCTTATCACACATATTTGTGAACACATTTAAATATGAGCGATAACAAATACCGATGAACAAGCATAAATAAGCTGAAATGGGGGTCAATAGACATCAACAATACTGTTATAGACTTATACATGTGTTTAAATATAGATCAGAGCGTTTTTTAAATGTGTGAAAAGACACGAATAAGCCTGAAAAACATAAGCTTAAACGTGAGTGATTCGCGCGTTTTCACATATTCTTAGGTCAATTGACTCATATTCATTTTCAATTAGTGATTCGCATGCGTTTTCATATCTATTCATTCAATATTATCCGTTTAGATGTTAATTGATCGTGCTTAGCTGTCTCCTTTATTTGAAGAGCTTATAACTATATATTTAATTACAAAAGTCTCTGTATCAGGGGAGACTGATGTAGACCAATTAGTCTGGATTTGAGTGAAAGCTCTTCATTGAAGACAGGGGCTCTAGCACATTAGTATTATATTGTCATTATATTGTGTTACGATGTGAACTAATTGATACAGTTTAGATACTCATTGACAATTGAAGTTCATCAATATGCCTAATTTTTGTTATGCTGTAGAAGCAGCGTTTCTTGTCAATTCTGAAACTTTTAGACTGTTTATTTTGAAATATTGAGCTGCTCGTAGTATAGCAATGTAAAGATTCTATACCAGTCACTTTTTGAAATAATGTGATCATTTCTCATAGAGAGCTCGTATCATAAAAACTCCGAAAAAAATGAAGTTTTTTGAACTATACACGATTGGAAAAAGCTCATTTGGCTGATCAGGAAGATTTAATTAAATCCTGTTATCAAATTTTGATGTTGTTATCTCATAAATATTAGGAAGATGTCGAAAAAACTAAAATTTGATTATTTTTAAGAAACCTACACATTTTACCCTTTCAAACTGAACGGAACTGTTTTTAACTATTACCATTTGATTGAAAACGTTTAACTCATTATCATATGTCATTTGAACCGCCAATGAATACTAAAAAATACACCATAAGTGTTTTGAAAATATTACTTTCTTAATTGAGCAGTACATTTCGCTGTAGCCAAAAGAGATAACAGAAATGTCATGTTCTATTGGTTATTTCAAAGCAGTTCTCATTTAAGTTCTAACATTCACATATAGATGAAAAAGAACGACGTGGACCTTGACAAACATAATGAAGAATTTTTAACCAAATGTTCAGTGAGACCCTAGAAAATCTTATCAAACAAGAGGTGAAACAATCCATTTCTATTGTTATGCAAAGTTTCGTTTATGAGTGACAATAGAGATCGAACTGTTTCTGTTCTTTGTATTAGTTTTCTTCAATTCTTACTAAATCATTCAATATGAAGTCGAAGTTTTGAAGAAAAATATAAGCACAAACTGTTACATCAAGCCGATGGCAACATGAGTGTGCGATTCTCAAAAGTAAAACGCATTCGAATCACTTGACTTTGGAATGCACCGTTTACATGTTTCACAGAAAATTCTTTTGAGTTTTGATAGCAAACGTCGTACACAAAATCCAGCATAGTGACTATAGAAAGTCTGAAATAGGCGAGACGTTTCATGCAGACTACATCAAAACTTTCTTAGAATTTCTGCAACAGTGATTACGTACATGTGGATGTTAGAACTAAAACTGTAACTGATTTAGAGTAACTAATAGAACATGAAATTTCTTTTGTCTCTTTTGATTGCAGCAAAATGGGCTTATCTCAGCAAAGAAACAAAAGTTTTCAAACACATAGGTATTTTAGTTCATTGATAACTCTAATTATATTTGATTATCGACGAAACGTTTCTAGACACAAAAAGAAAAGTGCACAGCTTTGTGCAAACAGTTCGTCCCTCAGCCCCTCATTGATCCTACAAGAGCTGATCGGAGAAGAGAAAGCTTTTAATATGTATTTAAATCAAGAGGAAAGCACTGATATTATGATGCTGAACTTGAAAAAAAAACGTTATTTCAAGGAATTAGGTTCACTATGATTGGGTGAAATGTATAGTTTTGCTTGAAAATGACAACACTTTCGCCTTTGGACGCCTTACTCATATTTTTGAGCTATCGCCATCAAAATTTGATAGAAAAAAAAACTTCAAAAGTACATGTTCGTAGTCAATTCGGTTAACTGTATACAGCAGGGCATAACTCAACGAAACAAAAATGTAGTAGTTTTTACATTGCCAGCTTATGAAGCTGTCGTCCATAGAAGTTCCGAGCTCTGAAATCATCGAATTTCGCATGAATGGAAACTGATAATAACTATTTACACAGCGCATGAAAAGTAGCATTCATTGTTTTTTGTATGGATGAGTTTATAATTTCTATCAGTTTTATATTCTCTTTGGGAAACAGGTTCCAATCAATAAAGTCAAGTTAATGATGAAATTCTAGAATCTCCTGAGTCAACGATTACTGTACTTTCCATTTCTTTCAATGCTGTTATTATGATTGGGATATTTGCATGCTTGTAGGATTATTCTGAAAATAGTTTACCGTTTCTAGCCATGTGTATGAAATACACTAAATTTCAGCGATTAGTGAAATTTACAATGGTGTGATTACGCATAGTAACTTCACTGGTTTTTCTTTCATATCCTTCATACAATGGAGACTTCTTAAATTTTGTTCTATGATCATTCAATGAATCTTTATTTTCTCTTTAAAATTCAAAATAACCGTCTCAAGTACGTGTCTCTAATCGGTTGAAAATTTGAAAGCTGAATCTATACTTGATCATGGTGATGTAACTGTCTAAACCAAAAACAAAAGAAGCTCATAAGAATATTCAAGTAGCAGCGTCATAAAAATTTTAAAAACTTATATGAAATTCTGAAATATTTCATGTATTTTTCAAAACATCAAATTTAATCGATAGGAAAAAATGCTTTTCGTAACTTATGTGAAAATAATGAAAAAACTCTGTTCTTGAACAAGCTTATTACCTTTTCCTGTTGTAGGTTGTAAAGAGGCTGTAAATACCAGTTGTTTTAAATAGCATTTATAGCATTCAGGACGTAATTGAATACAGCATCCAATAATTGGAGAAGTCGAATCTCACTCTACATGTTCAGTGCTTAAAAAGTATAGTTAAAAACACTATAGAAAAAGAAATATTAAAAATACATTATGTCGTACCTTTTTCTCTCATTATTATCAACTTCTAGAAACTCCAAGTAGAACGTCTAAATTAATGGTCTAAATTGTTTCCATGGACTATTTTCGAATACTGTACTGTTATGTTTGTTGTTGAATAACACAACGATACAAACAAAGTTTCATATCGGTAGAAGTATTCAAAATCGTGATTGCAATAAGCACATATAAATTCCTCAGATTTTATGGCAAAAAAATTGACGAATCTGAAAATGCGATCATAATTTTACGGATAAAAGTTACTATCGAATGATTTTTAAGCGAATTTTCTAGTTAATGTAAGTAAAAACACTTGCCATTCGGGATGAACTAGTACTTTCAGATACGAGTCCACTCAATTAGAAACGAAACAATGGATTTTCCTGGTTTCAATTTTTGAGACTAGAGCTTAGCTAGAAAAAAAATCTTACACAAACAAAACAGAAAAACAGAAAAACAGACGAACTGATTTAAGTATTGTTTCGAGGGCCATATGTTTATTTATTGATTTTATTAAATATGTACGTTTCGTATTGAAACATGTTTTTGCTACAGAACTGAAGTAGAGGTCCATACTCTGATGAAGTGGCATTTGTTCAAAGCATACAGCAAAATGAAAACATACTGGTGCTACAAAAATTGCTGAAACTTCTATAGAAATCGAAAGTGCAGTATCCTTCATAGTGAAGATTTGTACCTTGATCATTTTCTGAACAAATAATCAATTATGGATGAAACACCTTCAGAGATTGCAGGCGCAATAAGCAGATATGTTTTTGAGCAGTAGAAAAAAACATAGCGGAATGATTATGGGTGATTTTAGATGTAATATTCGAATTTCAAAGTGCTCTGATATCTATGTTTTCATGCCTTTGTGGAGCTGACAATTTTGAACTATAGATTATACTATTTGACAGAGTTCATCGAACTCTACTTAGTAAAGTCAATTTTTCTATTATTCTAAGCAGTCGAAAGAATCCTAGAATCATCTACAAAATTCGATTATTTTTACAAACAGAGATAATGATAACTTTTTTCTTCAAGAAAATATCTTTGTGCTTTTCAAGTTTTTTTCATATACTAGACCAGATAATCTATTGGAATGGACAGAATTGGGCCAGATCCTGTGATTTCCATGGAAACAATCTGTCTCACGTCGAAATTTCACCAGAGCTCTGCGGTCCCACATGTCTTAAAACGAAGGAATGCACTCATTATACGTGGACAAATTGGAATGGTGGTACTTGTTGGATGAAAAAGGGTAATGTCTCTAAGGCTGATGCATTCCTAACTAATAATACAACCATGATCTGTGGTGTTAGAGACGATATCTACCCAGGCGTAACGAATTTCACCATCCTATGGTATAAAACGAATTGGGCCATGTCCTGCGATTTCAATGGGAATGATCTGTCTTACATCGAAATTTCATCAGAACTTTGCCGTGGAAAATGTGTTCAAACCCAGCAATGCACTCATTATACGTGGACAAATTGGAATGGTGGTACTTGTTGGATGAAAAAGGGTAATGTATCCAAAGATGATGCACACGCAACTAATGACAAAACCATGATCTGTGGTATTGTAAATAATACCCAGCAAGGCGTAACGAATTTCACCATCCAATGGAATGAAACGAATTGGGCTATGTCCTGTGATTTCCATGGGAATGATCTGTCTCATGTCGAAATTTCATCGGAACTTTGCCGTGGGAAATGTTCTCAAACCCAGCAATGTACTCATTATACATGGACAAATTGGAATGATGGTACTTGTTGGATGAAAAAGGGTAACGTTTCCAGAGACGATGCATTCTTAACTAATAATCCAACTATGATCTGTGGTATAATAACGAGTGTAAAACGTCTAGATACAAAACGTTTTTGACTTTTTTTGAATTTGTTTCAACACTCTTCAATGTTCAAAGCGTATGATTCTACATAAAAAGATAAACACTCTTTTGTAAATAGTTCAATTTCACATGAAAAAACATGCAATGTTTTCAAAATAACAAATGAACTTAGAATTTTTTTTCCATCAGAACTCAAATCTGTTTCATGAGCTTAACAGTGATAGTTGGTAAGTATGAGATGTAAGCCTGATCAGAAACTACGCTGACTAAGGTTTTTTTTTTTATATTGATTCTCGAATTATGGCAATCAAATAGTATAATTTTTGCTTGAAACAGATTTTGAAAGTAAGAGTTTAAATAATAACGAATCAATCGAAATTGTGAAAAATATGTTGATCGCATATTCGGAAAGACTACTGAATTCTGATTCTACTTAAATACTTATCACTGTCATCGACTATGCTTAAGCAACTATGGCATGAATACATAGTATGTAGCAGAACTTCGTTAACAATTATACGAGGAACTTGAAAATTGGGAGATGTTATCTTAGTGTCTTCATACATTATGATGCAAAACTTAGCAAAATATTCAGGATTACGAATCACGACGCTCGATCGACTGTAATTCAAATCAAGGAAAGGTTTTCACGGAAGTTTTAAGTTACGAACATTCATGCATGAAATCAATAGATGTTTAAATTATAATATTCGAGTGGGTGGTGCTTTAACATTCTGTAACTAGACACATAAACTCCATGGTTACGGTACACTGCGAGCATCATTTTTCTCTTTAAACATTTTCTACTGATCTATCCACGTGCGTTGATTAATATCTATTATAACTTTATCATTGAAATTAAACTTCATTACAATTACATTCCTGCTTTGAAAATCCTTAAATACACCTTGGCTACACAGTGATTGCGTGTAGAATGATCAAAAAAAGTTTAAAATAGCTGGGACTGCTGATTATTTTTCCACCAATATTATAACTTCAAGTAAAGAAAAACTTGGAGAACGTTTTGTCAATGAAAACTGTTAAGTGAAGTCTAGAATTTTTATTTATATTGCATGACAATCAGTTGAATACACGTTGAAATCGTAATAGTACCTTCTATACTGGTTAAACTCTAAAGACGAAATGTTGTTGACTATTCTATCAGTAAGCTCATATGTATTATCATAGAATGGTAGATGGAAACATATTTCGTTAAATTTCAATTGTCGCTACAAAGTTCGAAATTGTTGATGATCATAAAATGATGTCTTCTGTTTTTTTTCACATGATCCATCGTCATCAAGAACTTCAATTTATTGTCTTGATTGATTCAATATGATTTTTAAACAATACCTAATCATGATCAAGAACGATGCGACTATCATAATCTACCCAAAATTTTCTAATTAATAGAGAATAAACTATCTTGAAGGTTATAGTATAGATGTGGTTCTGCTCTGAATACACATCTTTACTCTTACAATAATAGAAACTCTTCCTTGTACGACGTTCATTCTTGCTGACGCCATAATACTCTCATACAGCCGCTCACAAGTTAGCCACTCTTCCTCATGCTATTCGAAGAAGTATTCTCATTTTAAATTAACGATCATTTTGTACTTTTTTCTACAAATTTCTGGAAAATATTAGATAAAAAACCTGCTTAATATGGAGTTTTTTGTAACCTTAATCATGCTACAAAATATTGTGGTAAGTATTTATTTTCTTGTTGTTGATTATTTAACATACAGTCTATATTTATAAGGATAGCAACTGAGTAACAAAGGAAACTTTAATGTCTACTATGTTTCTATTGCTTCTAATTATTAGAAGAAAATGTACTTTTCTCATGTTTGTTTATGTTGTCTACGTTAACTTTATTTTTATGTTAGATATTTTGAATTTTCTTTTTGTTATTCGAGATATGATGATTAATAGGATCATACAACAACGAATTTTCAAATAATACATATTGATTTATCTCACAATGTTTGCTTATCGAAAATTATATAAAAATCATGATTATGTTAAAGAGTTGTTAATTTCATTTCATTTTAGAAAAAGAATATCTTGAATTAGAATTATCCCATAAAATCTAATATCATCAATTGTTACTATATCATGTGAAAGCCTATTTAGGATAATAAATAAGTTCATGATTGACGTTCAATTTGAATAAAGTCTAATCAATGTCGTCAAGATGTATGCAAGTTTCTTTCTTAAGATTCTAACTGTTTCTGCAACCTTCTTGTTTTTTTTCTTCTTCCATATCAAACAAAATGTTGTTTTTCTACTTTGTATGAAATGAGCAAAGTTTAATGAAAATTAAACACGTAGTTACCCGTATATAGGAATTTTTGTTACAAACAATGAATGAAATCTGTTTTTGCTCAATTAAGCTTATTATTTGAATCTTTTTGTCTGAAAATTCAATATGGAACCAACAAATGGACAAGAAGATATCTAGATTGATGATAATGCAATAAGACAGAGTAATCTTTTTCTTTACATTAATATATACTAATTCTTTTTCTATAGTAACAACAGTCGACTCAAAAGAGGTTCGTTACAAAAGTATTTTTCATTTCTTCATAATCTGAGGTCTCTTTTAGTTCATTAAAATTTTTGATTTTCTCGATTTTTGTTATATTTGTGGAAAATTCTTCAATCTCAATATACCATTTTAAAGTCGTCTCATTGACTCAACTCTTCTTATCAACATCTGACAGTTATCACATGAACATTTTTATTCCTTATCAACATCGAATACAGAGCTTTCGTTTGGAAAATTTATTTTTTTGTTAATCGAGTTCTTTTTACTATTGCTCGATTCAAAATAAAAGACAAGTTACCATTTTTTGAAAAACTTTTGATAGGAACAGGAGAGAGACCTGTGGTTTTCACCATTCGAAAGACCAGCCTTCGGGCAACAATTCTTTACTAGATTCAACTTGTCAATAAGACATATAGATATCAGATTTTTATAACTTAAATTGAATATTTTTGTTTATAAATTAGTTAGCAGATCCCAAGTATCTTCTATAAAACTACGCAAGCCGAAACTATCAATCTTGTATCGTTTAGACAGGAATGCGATTTTACTAGGAGTAATCAGATGACGCCATGACACAATATTATTTTTCTTCAAGCATTAAAAATATACGGGAAAATGCATTATTAATCAGGTTGAACATCACAGTATATAATTTTCACTGTACAAAAAAATATATTTCTGATGCAATCAAAGAGTACAGTATTCGAGTAGAGACGATAAATTGTGACAATATTGAAATTTTACAAAAAACATGTTATTATGTTAATGAAGACTGTCAGAGTTAGAGAGCTGTGAATTATCTCGTGTCCCCTATCATATCTCGCGGAAAGAGGTGGAATCAGATCAATACATATCTATTCTCAGTATATTTATGTTTAATCGTTGCCTGTTCGTTCAAATCATGTGGAACTTTTATAGATATATATACAGTGGCCGTGAAAATTATCCAATCACCTAACAAAAAAAGTTTGTTTATTTTATATTTCAGAGACAAAAGTTATTAGAGACCTGCTGCTTTTACCATGTTATAGACCATTTTGTTTAGTATCTTTGCGGTTAGTCTTAGATTAGAACTTCGTATTATTCATCTTTTATTAAAACAAAAAAAAAATATATCGAATATTTCATGCGTCAAAGTTATCCAACCACTTTTTCTTCGGGATTTCTACACACACATCTAAATATAAAATTTTCTTCATGATACATCATTCGAAAGAACAAATTGTCCTCTTCACGGTGTGTCATATTTCGTTGCATTGATATACAGAAAAAAGCCAAAAACTACTGTTTTAGGAATCACTCCAGGTCCCTTTGACCAAAAGGCTGTAGACAGACAATTGTTTCTACTAATGTTCAACAAATTCCGACGCATAATACACCGTTATGAAGAGCATCACAAACTGTATTAAATATGCTATTTTGGATGTGGGTGAGTATTCGTGGGGACGCGTGAGCCTTCTCGTCAACCACACATACGCCAACACCCATTCAAATCCACACCCACACCCACACCCTTCTTTTAATCTAAATAATTATATGTTTTCTAAAAATCGAAAGTAAAAGGTGTTCCATAAATATGAATATATATATTTAATGTCTGTCTATAGACAAAAGTCTAAATATTAGAAAACTGATTATTTAAAAATTTTGTGAATAATTTTCCACATTCAAAAATTTCAATCTCTGTATTTAAGAAAAATTCCGCCTTGTTTCCAATAGAGACCTTAGAAGAAGTAGAAAGCCTAATCAAATTTCCATGTATCTAGTAGTAAAGAAAGTAACACTGCATCTTGAAATATCTAATAATAGTTGATCAACTAAAATTTCTTGAAAATTTAGCATAATATCTATTTTTCGTTATTCATCTTCTTGTAGAACTCCATCGAATTCTATGTAGACCTTAATATTTCTTTACGAGAATATTTTTGTTTTTACTAAAACAAAATGTAAAATATTCAGTCATAGTTAACAAACTAATCAAAACTTTTCATGATCTTTATACAATTGCAACTATTTTCTATTCATATGATATCTTTTAGTTCGTTCTACAAAACTCTGTTACCATTTTCTTTGTCTCATTAAGAGACGAACGAAAAATCTTCATCCATCCGAAATTTATTAGTTCATTAAATAGACTTGTTTACCTTCATCATTTTGTCTAGATGTATTTTCATCACTGTTTTTGGATTCATTTTCATCATTAAGAAAAGTGCCATTCTTATAATCTTCAATAACTTTTTTTGTAAGTTCAATGAGCTCTTTTAGAAGATTAGTAGGAATCTTCTCTCGTTCAATTAATTGTTTCACTTTTTCTTCATAATTTTTTTTTCGTTGTTCTATTTGTTCAGTAGTTAACTGTAATGATGTATTTTGTCCATCCGATATGTTTTGTTGTTGTTGATCTTCGTTAAAAATATTTTGTAAATCTGAATACGTATGACCAACTAGACCAGGTTTTGTATGATGAAGCTAAAAATAAAGTAATAGAGAAAACATTCTGAAATTAAAGGTAATTAGATGCTAATGAATACTAAATTTCTAATAGAAAACTTCAATTATTATATGGAAAATTTACTGTCACGAGTGAAGAAAGTACTTCTCACTTCTTTTAGTATCAATGGTTTTTATTTAAAACTGTAATTCATTTCCAAAATAAATCATCATTATGCATATATCAACAGTTCCAAAACATGCTAAAATGTATGTTTGTAAATTAAAGAAAACAATTTCTAAACTGCTCTTCATATTGTTGTTCAAATTCAGATTTGACTAATAGATTGCTCTAAGTTTCTTTTCTGCCATTAATGTTGGGAGTTTATTATTTTTCTAGGAAATTGATTAGAAATGAGAGATGTTCATAGCGGAGCGATCTTATGATTGTGGATGGATTTCTCAGTGAACATCCATTCACACTCGCTAGAATGGTACGCAATGTTTGGGCTAAACGCTATAATTGTGAATACATACATGAATACTTTTTTCATTACGATAATACATGTTCACCTTTTTAATGGTGCTAGAACAATTCGTTGCAGGACAATTCGTTGCAATAATATAATCCAATTATAACTTATTATTATTTTTTTCATAAATGAATTGATCTATTAAGATAAGTAAGAAACACATAATTCAACGAATATGATAATTGTGGAGACTATTTTTATTGATTACTTTGAATTTTTAATTCGGTTTGTATCGTCATAAGAAATTCTTGCTTGATGAAAAAATCAGATCTATTTTCTGCTTCATAATTAACACTGATAAGATGAACACAACCTCAAACATGAGAAATCATTAAAATTAGTGTTAGAACTGCATAAATCATCGATTGATTCAAACTAGTTTAATTTTAAACATTTAAAATAAGAGCTGATAGTCTTTAGACTAACACAATTTGTACGCTAAATAAAGATATTTAATAAAACGATTTGATCGAAAGTTTCAATTGTTTATGTTAAAGCCAATCTTTGTTAGTGAACACTAAGTTTCACTTGTTTTCTCAACGTATTGCCCCATGAATCGTAAATCGTGAGCTACGGTAGGGATTGAAAGAAAGATGAGGCACCACTTTTGCTTCTATAAGAAGACTTACTGCTGACATAATTAAAATAACTTTTTATGTGTGTAAGACAATTGTCGTATTGTTCGGGATTAAAAATCAAAGTTTAGTCATTAAAAACAGTCTCTACAATTTTCATATTCATTGAATTATGTGGTTCTTACTTATCTTAATAGATCAATTCATTTATGAAAAAAATAATAATAAATTATAATTGGATTATATCATTGCAACGAATTGTCCGGCGACGAATTGTCCTACAACGAATTGTCTTGCAATGAATTGTCCATGCAACGAATTGTCCTTGCAACGAATTGTCCGGTCACCCTTTTTAATAATTTATCTTCTTCTGTATTTATTCAAATAACTTTCTCATATGTTTCCTCATCATTTGCAGATAAATTTTCATTAAAACAAATTCTTTTTATTAAGAATATCTCACTTTCTACTTCTATGACCTATTCTCAAATACAAGAAATTGTTCAATCATGATGTAACCAGTTCTCATTTCTACGCTTTTACATAAAATAATAATTTGAAAAAGGTAAACATATATTGAAATGCCGAAGTCCCATATATGTTTAGGTAAGATGCCATGTGCCCAATCTGCTTGCAGAATCCTACTCTATTAAACGGATAGTAGATAAAAATATATCAGAGTTCATAGTATCCTAATACTCGATTGATATTATAGACATTTTTTTGTAAACTTACCAATTCAATTAAT
Organism: Rotaria sordida; assembly: GCA_905250125.1. NCBI lineage: Eukaryota > Metazoa > Rotifera > Eurotatoria > Philodinida > Philodinidae > Rotaria > Rotaria sordida. Next base: position 43,064 of record CAJNOL010001319.1, on the reverse strand, counting down.
AATTTATCGTATTTTAAATCAAAATTCTCATCTAATTCGAATCGAACTTCTTCTTCAAATAATTCACAAGGGATACAAATAAAAAGTTTTATTATTTATTCTTTAGTTTTACTGCATTTATATTTTAAAATGTTCAAAATAAAAGCTCAAATAATGCAATTAAATACAAAGTCATTGTCAAAGCAAATAACTATCGAAGAATAATTGTCTGACATAATATTTGTGTCGTTGAGCCCTTGGACGTAGTTGTAGTTGACATTGCTGTTAGCTTAATTGTTAATTGTCGTAATTATTGTCATGTCATTTTTTGATCCTGAGTCCATATGATCAGTATTAGAGAAAGAGTATCAAGAAAAAGAATTGAATACGTTCATGAGTAATTATGTTCACTGTGTTAGTATTATTTCTCGTTTCTGATGAGGACTTTTTTCTTTTACACTGATCGACTCAATAAGAAATAACTCTGTTGGTGTTGCTATGGATTAAAAAGGATTGCGAGAAAATATTATCGATAAAAAATATATAGAGAAAGAAAAAATAGTATACTGTTCATTATTATAGAATATTAACTATTGAAACAAGTGAATATAAACATTTATTTGATTGAAATTGAATAGTTTGATTTCGATTGTTCAGAAAAGATTTGTATTCTGAATTTTAGTAAGTTTTATCTTCTTTAATTGTTTTAGTAATAGTCAAATTCGAGTCTAGTTAGGCAGAAATGTCGACTTTTCCTTACTGTTCATAAATATAAATGTTAAGTCGTGGGAATAATAATTCTGTATTGACATTGTCTCGTCCAAGATCAGCAATGGACAACGAATCGATTGGTGAGATAAATGCTAATTTCCAGCGGAAAAATGCCTTCCACGTCAAAAATGAATTTTTTTTCCATTCTGTTCACATAGGACGATTGTCACATACATATACGCGTATGCATCCATATTTCATTCGCATCTGATTCTTCTATGATTACCATTCACAAAAGGAATGCTTGCGAAAACAACCACCTCATAGACACTAAAATTTATGTCATATCGTTGATCATCTAATTTCCATCATTACGTTGACAATCTACTCGATACTATAACCATTCCATATTCACTTCGACTAATCGACAATAAAACCATATATCTCTGAAGATACAGCAAAAATTCGTTTCTTCGAAAAAATTTTCTTATAGCACTGAGCATAATTTCTCTTATTTTCATTTTTCCGCTACAATAATATTATATATACTATAATAGCACTATATTTCGTTCGCACAAGTACAACTGAACGCAATATTCTTGAATGACACGAGGCTAATGAACCTATCTACATCATTTTCCTATTCAGCTGTGCAGTTTTCCCAAGAGTTCTTGCTTTCTCGTGAAATATTCTCTCTTCTATTTCATTTTGTCCGTCTGACACGAGTAACCATTATTCCTATCACCTTCCATTTTTCCGCCCAACATCTATCTATCTATGTATTGAAGTATTTAACAATTTATCTAATACATTAAATCATTTCTTCATTTCTTGCTTTCATTTTTCTCCTAGCGGTACTCACTATTCCTACAAATTTTTATTTTTCCGGTCAGATAGTATTTATATAGCTGTTGAACTATCAGACTATTTTCTCCACACAAAATATCATTTTTTCATTCCATTTTTCCTATAGAAATTTTCATTATTCCTATGCATTTTCATTTTTTCGCTGCAGTAGAATCTATACACCTATTCACGCGTCTAACACTTTTGCATAGAAGAAATAATTTTTTCATTTCACTTTTCTTATACAGATCTTCATTATTCCCATGCATTTTCATTTTTCTGCTGCAATAGAATCTATATAGCTTTCCAGGTATCTTACACTTTTCTCATAGGAGGAATGATTTTTTCTTATTGTGTCGTCTTGTGTGACGTCACTAAGAGAAGCATTTTTGGCCTGAACGGCAAAGTTCCGCTTAAAATTAACGTTTTTGACTCTGATTGAAACGTTGTCCAACCCTCTCCGAGATGCACCATTACGTACATGTCGATTATTAGTCTGCACCCATTGTATTGCGATCATCTTCCTCACAGTGAAAATGTAATTTTTTAACCATATTTATGAAGAACACTCAGTGCATGTGGAAGAAACAGTGACATGTGTATGAAATTTCGAAAGATTCAATATCTGAAAATCTTAATGTAAAGGACTTTTTAACAAAAAAGTTGCAGAATATATAAGATCTCAATAAATGTACCGAAATCTATATTTTAGATCACAATGCCAGATTGTTGTGGTTGCTGTATGAACTTTTGCAAAGAATTCAAAGCGTATGCATAACACTTCTCCTTTTCATTTTCTATAATTTTCTCGTTTTGAATAGATTTGCCTTACGAGGCAATATGTTCGATTTAGCGATTGGTATTGTTGTTGGTACAGCTTTTTCAAATGTCGTTAAATCACTTGTTGATGATATCATTACTCCTCCATTTGGTCTACTTATAGGTGGTGTAGATTTTGCTAATTTAGTAGCTGAAATTCCGAATTTTGTTTATCCAAATCAACCACCGGTTGCTATACGTTATGGAAAATTTATTCAACAAATTATTTATTTATTTATTGTAGCATTGATATTATTTTTAATTGTAAAATTAATTAACAAATTACATAAAATAGCAGCCAAAAAAAAAGTGGGTGTTGAATATGCTGTTGCAAAAGAATTAAGTGATGAAGTCAAAGTTTTACATCAAATTCGTGATTTATTAGCTCATAAAATAATATCTTTTCATCCACATAAAAAAGAACATTGAATAGTTGTAGAAATATTATATTTCAAAGAAAAATTAATAAAATGAAAGAAATTTTGCTCACCAAATATGATCATTAATTCATACTTGTACACTAAATACTTTATCATAATTGTAAAAAAGACCTCAAACAACTCGTATTAGTAAATACACCTTCAAAATAAAAATATGACTAGTATTCTATTTCGTACATTGACACATAAACATGAAAATTCTCTTCATACAAACGATGTTTTTCCACGTAAAATTGGTATGTATAAATATTTATTTAATATCTACATAGATTCAAGTAGCAACAGTGAGTGGGGTGTCGGATGTGGGTATGGATATGAGTGTGGGGTGTGAGTGAATATGATTGTAATCCTTTGTTCGACCACCCAGACCCACTCCAAAATGAAACTTTAAAAGACTAGATGTCATGTCATGATCGTGCTATAACCTGGTCGAAATCGATAATGTCTTACTGTTGAATGTATTATGCCTCGAACACTTCATTTTGCTAATCCAGATAGAAAACCATTCAAAAATTAAGTGTACTTCATTTCTTCTCATTTTTTAGAATTTGAACGAGTAACTGGTTCAGATTAGGTAAATTAGAAATAAAATAAAATTATTAAAAAGATCGTCTTATATCAACAATTGTTATCGATCCACCATTTAGCCATACTTGTGGGTGTGAGGTATGGGTATTGGGTGTAGGTGGGTGTGTGCGGTGGTGGGTGTGTGCGGTGGTGGGTGTGGGGTGGGGGATGTGGGTGGGTAGGTGTGGGTGTGTGGGTGTCGGGTGTGAGTGTGGGTGGGTGGTGTGGGTGTGGGTATCAGAGTCTTCGTTTTACCCACACCCACATCCACCCCACACCCACACCCACACCCACCCCACACCCACACCCACACCCACCCCACGCCCACACCCTCACACCCACCTACACCCACACCCACACCCACCCACACCCACACCCACACCCACACCCTCTATCTATATCCGGCTTTATACTGAAATGAAATGAACTATATCAATTGTTCGAACATACGTCTGCTCTCAAACGTCTTTCAATATGTATTAAATCGAATGATAACAGTGATTATAAACCATTTCTTTGTTCGACATTAATCGATCTGACAATTTATATATCTCCTATTAATAACATATCGACATTAATTTCTTTCTTCCGAAATCTACCTAATTTGCGTCATTTAGATGTTCAATTCACATTCAGTTTGATCGATGGTTATCAATGGGAAAAAATAATCTGTCATTATTTATCGAATTTGAAAGTGTTTGAATTAAAAATGCGAGCAGAAATATCTCTTAATGAAAATGTGGTAGAAAGAGCAAATGAACTTATTAATTCATTTCAAAGTTCATTTTGAATCGAAGAACATAAATGGTTTGTTCGATGTCTCATCGATGATCAAACTATTCATCTCGAAACTTTATCAAAACTATATTCTTATTTCGAGAAAAAATTCCCAACTTGGCGGAAATCAACATATCCTGACGATGATGAAAAGATGTGTTATAATACCGTGTCAAGCATTTATCGTGACACATTCTTTCATCAATCAATTCCAACATACATTTGTTTACAGAATATTTCTTATCTTTATATACAATTTCCTATTCCGGATGAATTTTGGACTGTTGTTCCAAGTTTAGATAAATTGACGTCACTTAACATATCATCATATAGCGACACTTTTCAGTCTCAATCGTAAACTTTACTTGATCGTGCACAACATCTTCATTATCTTCAGATTCAACAAAAAGACCAACCATCATTTCAATATAGAAATCCATCAGTTCGTCACCTTACATTACATGTTTTTTGGTACAATGAAGAAGACTGCCTTCGATTATGTAATTCATCGTTTGGTATTCAATGTAAAGGCCTTCTTATTCGAGTCAAAACTCGTCAAAATATTTTTCTTCTTCTGAACAAGATGAATAACCTTCAAGCATTGCATGTCACATGTGAAGATGATCAGTATTCGATGGAAGAGTTCTTATCAAGAGAAAATCCTGATCAATCAAAGAAAGATGAACTTATTCAATGGTTAATCGATCATTTACCATCTTGTTATTTTATTATCAGAGATTCACAGTTTCTTCATCGTGTTCAAATATGGATTTAGTAGGGATAAAGACTAACGATACCTATTTATTTATTTGACGAAATAATAAATAAACTTGTGACACTTCTGCAATTTTATTCGTTTTTTGTCAATGGATCCAGAAGATGAATACTAAGATAGGCATGAAGGATTACGAGAGATCTTCGTCTAATTTACAAGTTGGACAATAATATTCATTTCTTAAAGCTTCTTGTACAAAACCTATGCCATCAACATATTTCTCATAAAAGCCATGAAATTGATACGGTCGTCTATCTGAAGAGCGAGAAATGATGAACTTTTACTGTAAAAAAATCTTGTCGTCATAAATACAAACCTGAACATTTACAACATTGTCTTGTTGCCCATAGATTGCAATAATGTCCACATATCTTTTCTTTTGCTTCATCCCGAAAATCGACTTCTTCCGGTGATGTCATTTCATTCACACTGACGGATATAGTCTTGATTTCATCTGCTGCAGGACGGCTTACTGGAATCTCTTTGAGATGAATAATAGTCAAAAGACGATTTGCTCGTTTTTTACCAGTCACCAAAAACTCAGTACCAGGCAATAGAAGAACCTCTTCATCGTCCGATGACGAAGACGAATAATTTTCAATTAATTTACCGTTCATACATTCAATGTAGAAAAGTGTTCGTTGACCATTTTCTCCGAGAAACTCGTCTTTGTTTAACACCTTCAATGATCGTGTACAGGAACTAAAACCCCACCAAGTTAGTTTTTTACCTTTGACAAAATTACTTGAAATATTTCCATTTACGCCACGATAGACCAGACCATAGAACGATGGTAATTTTTCTAATGCTGCAATAAAAAGTCTTAAATAGAGCAAGATCGGTTTTAATTCACTACGATCTGGGAGACGAAGTGTCGAGTTCACTATATAAAAAAGACTTTCTTTTTCGATCTTTGATTCTATTGTGTAAAGCCGAATCGCTGCTCTTTCATCTACAGTCAGATTATTAACATCCATTTCTTTTGAACATTCTTCTTTAGCCAAAGAAACTTTATTTTGAATATCAGCATTGAGGTTGAATGCTCGATGTTGTTGGATTTGAATGATTGCCTCTTCAAGTAAAGGTTCTTCCAGCCGTTGATAGTTTTTAAATGAGGATAATTTATCTCCGGTTTCATGCATAAGATCGAAGAACCGAGCACGACCAGTAGAAGTTGTCGTCATCAGCAATGTCTTTGAATTATAGAACAAGAAAATAAAGGTTACTAGCGAATCAATAATGAGACACCTTTATAAAGGAAAGAATAGTAATTTCGAAATTCATATTGCTCTTGATTATGCAAGAATCAGAAAAAGAAACTCTACGCAATTGCTTATTCATCTCTCTTTGACGTTTGAGACATACGAAGAACATACTGAAAAAAAATTACATGTCTCTACTTTATACAGCAGTATGATCTTAAATGTTATTTTCTTTTCGTCAATCACCAAACGATAAGTACATTGATGGAAAAAAGTCCTTCGAATGTCGACAAGTGAAATGATGTGACTTGAGACGATGTGTATGTTCCATTAGCCAATTATTTTTGATGCCTTTATAAATAGTCATATAATCATCATCAAGTTCGCCATCATCAAAGAATATATCAAGATTTTCTAAAGTAAGAAATTGTTCAATAATATCAATAATCATATGTTTTGATGCCATTGATATCTCCAATCTTTTCACAGATGATATTGTTGCATAGAGTCGATCAATAGGAATCGATTAACCCTGACCTTTCAATAACAGATATTGGATTTGGGAAGGTATAACAAATAATGGATCGAATTTCATTGATAAACTAAGAACACGAAATGTATGAGCAAGAAGATTTTCAAGTTCATTAGGCGATAAGCGATGAATATCAGATACATCAAGATATTGAATTTGTTGAGGAAGAACAATTGATGAAAGAATATCCAATGATAATAATGATGAACCTGTAAGTGTCAAGGATTTCACTTAATTAAAACGAGAATGATTTGCTGGAATGAATTGATTCATATCACAAGTGAAATAATCAATCTGACTTGAATAGAAAAATTTTTGTACAATGTCTGCTGATGCTATTGTCATGTGTGGATATGCCGATGAAGAATACTTAAGTGTACGTATTCGAAATCGTGGTATTGAATAGATAATTATACTTGTCTTGAATTCATTCTGATAACATCCAACATAGCAATGTTGTTGTTCAAGCCAATATGATGAACGAAATGATTCGAGTATGTGTGGAATTTCTTCGATGAGGGTGTGGGTGTGGGTGTGGGTGTGTGGGTGGGTGTGGGTGTGGATGTGGGTGTGGGAGTGGGCGTGAATGTGGATGGGTGTGGGTGTGGGTGGGTGTGGGTGGGTGGGTGTGGGTGGATGTGGGTGGGTGTGGGTGGGTGCGGGTGGGTGGGTGCGGGTGGGTGTGGATGGGTGTGGGTGTGAATGTGGATGGGTGTGGGTGTGGGCGTGGGTGAATAGATACCCCACACCGACACCCACCCACACCCGAGTGATGAAGACAATAGAAAAAAAAATCTAATCATCACAATTCAAAAAGATGATGTCTCATTCCTCTCATGTAGAAGCAGCTCTTCTAAAACTTTCCCATAAAATAAAAGAATTCTTCAATGCGTAACAGCCAGTATCTTCATGAAAGACATGTAAACAGTCGTATATCAATACAGTGGTATTTACAATTTTTTTACACCCACACCCACACCTCAATAAACGAGAAAGACAATAGCAGTATCCTGTTTTTCACATTTATGTGTGCGGCGATCCTTCTAATGACAGTCGTTACTCTTCTTGGGAATCGGTAAGTTCAGACACGAACTTGAAGCTCTGTGTATGCACTTTTTCGAGATATCCCTGATTCTTTTAGTTAAAAATTTGATCAAGGTGACAATCTATAGCGTCATCGTGTTTCACATTTTAATTCGAAGGGATTGCGCTAAAAGCTTTTAATTTTTAATTATAATCAAAATATAATTGATGAAAAGGAAGAGATACAATTAATTATAACCATTTCGATTTCATTACTTCTTTATTCATGATTATGAGAAATTTTGTGAATTAAAAAGTCAAAAAGTGTTTATATTCATCTTACTCGAAGAGCTAATCCCGCAGAGTGATTTTATTTAAAAAAAAAATTCAATTTTTCACAAGAACAATAATTTCAAATAAACTTGATAGAAAATTTGATGAAAATCTAATTGGATTTCAAGAATAATTATTAAATGTACGCGTAAATATGAAAAAAGAGTATAAAATGTAAAAGTTAAGTTTAGTTTTTAAGTTTAGATGATAATTCATAATTATTTTTTTGCTGCATTTGAACTAAAATGAAAAAATAAATTATACAAAAAAAAAATAAATGTGACCATGATCATATCATTATTTTTCTCTTTCCCATATGAAGGAGAGCGAAGAAGATAATCTTAATCGAGTTTTTGTAAGAAAAAATCAATCCAAATGATATGATTTTAGTCAACTTGTAATCAGACTTTTAATGATCCGAAATCGATTTTAATCGACTTTTGATAATTGAAAATCTAATTAGAACCTGATTTAAATCGTACTGTTTTTATTTATTTTTAATCACAGAAAACTGATGAAAATCACATTTACTTCGTCTATTTTTACATAGGTAGTTTAATGGACTTTAACCTGTTATTATTCATTAATCAGTTTTCGTCAGTTATCATGATTTTATTCATCATGATCTATTATTACCATTTAGTCGATTTCAATCTATTATTTACTCATTAATATATTTATATTCTTAAATCAAAGCTTGAATTACCAAGATATTTATTTAAATACATTGGTTTTTGTTTTTCATTTATTTTAAGTGCAGATAGCATCGTGATGAATTAAATGACTGATCGAATAACTGCTACAATGCAGCACAGAAACAATATCTGAACTTTCATATTTCTTCGTATATCTTCTCATTTACTACATGATACTACTGCATACAACTACATCTATTCTTTCGTTCTCTCTCTGTCTCTCTCTGTCTTATTCTTCTTAATGACAGATGATATCATTACAGTGAATAATAGTGGAAAGGAAAAAAAAGAAGTTGATTCCTTACACTTGCTTGTTTTTTTCATCAGGTTCTCGCTTGTCACGCCATTCTTTTTCAGTAGCCAGCACGCCATCAACAGTCTGCTTGACAGCCGCACTATGAACCGCTTGCTCTTGAGGATTTGTGCTTGTCCTAGTTTTTTCTTGTTGTTAAGCCAGCTGCTTTTCCAATTTTGTTTTTTCATCTTTTAACTCATTTGCCTGAAAGGCGTATAATATTTTACATTAAAACTAAATGAACGACAAAAAAATTAACAAAATTACCGATGGATAAATGAGTCATCCATAAAAGACATCTGTGCAAAAAATGACATTTTCGATCCTCTCTTTCCTTGTTCCCTGTCCCGAAATGTCCATTTTTTAATGATCTCCTGCCCCTAAACGTCCAGTTTGCAAAATTTTCTTAAAAAACACTCATTTGTTCACAATTTTTCTCTTTTTTTTTCTATCAAACGACCGACGTATCTTCCATATATGTAGCTTATTCATATATTGGTGTATCCGACCGTTTTGGAATTGCATTTTTTTTTACATTATAACGTCAATATCCCGTCAGTGACAAAAGCAAAATCTATGAATTTTCTACCATAAATAGAGATTATTTAGTTCTACTATCAGTGAAAATTTCGTCTTTCTTTCTTTACCCAGAGCTGAGTTATTGAAAACATACAGTCAATTTCCCTAATAACGACAGGAAAATTTTGTCTTGCCTTATTTCATTGGTTCTCAGCTATTGTACATCCAATTAAAAATATTTTTATATTTGGAGAATCCTTGGAGTCTTCCCTTTCCAATGATATAGAGGTTACCTTTTACTAACTTGTTATCGTCGAGAAATTAGCGGTCTACGATGAAGGGGTCCAAACGTCGTTATTAGGATTCGATTCCCTAATAATGACGCCCAGCAAAATTATTGAGACCCTAACAACGACGCTCCAGCAAAATTACAGCGAAAAATTACTTTTAAAGAAAAAAAGACTTTTTTCACGTTTTCTGTGACAAATCGAGAAAGGGTCTCTTAGACAATTTTGTAGAGCAGATTGAACTCTACTATAATCTAGCGGTTAACGAAAAACTAATCTTGTTTTAGGAGAATGTAAAATGTAATGCAAAAAATATCAAAAATCGATTTTTAAAAAATGACCTTAATAACGACGGCCAGCTAATTTTTTTCCCTAATTACGACGCATTCACTAAAAGTTGTGTATAGTTGTACACAACACCAAAATTTATATTTCTTTTATTTAACCAATGAATTCTGACCACTTTTTATAACTTTATTTTATATTTCATGATAAGTCCATTTTTTCATGTCTGTGGTCCCCCTCAGGTATTTGAAAAATGTTTTTTGTTTTTGTTTCATTTGTGAGATTGATAAATCGATAGATCTCAATGTGCTGATCACGAATATCATATTGTTTTTCAAGACTCATCGGATAATAAGGAAAATATTGACCCTAGAAGACAGGCCTAAAAACGGGTTTTGGGCTTATAAGACTATTAATATTCCTCTAAAATCCCTTTAAAATGTGCTCATTCGATGCAGAATTTTTTTCTCTATTGGAATATATAAAAAGCTTTTGAGCACAAAAGTGTTTTATAATCAATAACTAACGAATACCGACCCCAATGGCCCTCTACGCTTACTAACATGCAATTTTTCGACCCATAGAAAGTATAGTTTGCTCCAGTAGGTCATTGAGAAATTTTTATCACTAACATAATTCAATGAGCTCTTTCTAATAGAAATGTTTTCAGCTTGAAATTTCACAGTAGAAAAATAGCGAAAAAAATCACTGTTTCTAAGCATAGAGGATCATTGAGGTCGGTATTCGTTAGTTATCGATTATAAAAAACCTTTGTGATCAAAAGCTGTTTATATATTCCAATAGAGAAAAAATTCTGCATCGAATGAGCATATTTACAAGGAATTTTAGAGGAATATTAATAGTCTTATAGGTCAAAACCTGATTTTCGGACCTTTATTCTGTAGTCAAAATTTTTCTTATTATCCGATGAGCCATGAGAAAAAAGGCAACATTCGTGATCAGCACATTGAGATCTATCGATTTATCAATCTCACAAATGAAACAAAAACAAAAAATTTTTTTCAAATACCTGAGGGGGACCACAGACATGAAAAAATGGACTTATCATGAAATATAAAATAAAGTTGTAAAAATTGGTCAAAATTCATTGGTTAAATAAAACAAATATAAATTTTGGTGTTGTGTACAACTATACACAACTTTTAGTGAATGCGTCGTAATTAGGGAAAAAAATTAGCTGGCCGTCGTTATTAAGGTCATTTTTTAAAAATCGATTTTTGATATTTTTTGCATTACATTTTACGTTCTCCTAAAACAAGATTAGTTTTTCGTTAACCGCTAGATTATAGTAGAGTTCAATCTGCTCTACAAAATTGTCTCAGAGACCCTTTCTCGATTTGCCACAGAAAACGTGAAAAAAGTATTTTTTTCTTTAAAAGTAATTTTTCGTTGTAATTTTGCTGAAGCGTCGTTGTTAGGGTCTCAATAATTTTGCTGGGCGTCATTATTAGGGAATCGAACCCTAATAACGACGTTTGGACTCCTTCAGCGTAGACCGCTAATTTCTCGACGATAACAAGTTAGTAAAAGGTAACCTCTATATCATTGGAAAGGGAAGACTCCAAGGATTCTCCAAATATAAAAACATTTTTAATTGGATGTACAATAGCTGAGAACCAAATGAAATAAGGCAAGACAAAATTTTCCTGTCGTTATTAGGGAAATTGACTGTACCATAAGTGCGTCAACTGAAATTGTTCTCATTTTCACATCATGATCCGCAATTTATCGATCCAATATTTCGGGAAAAATTACTGAGAAAATATTTTTAGTTGAACTCCAACGACTCTATTTGTGCATACATACAAGTGATCTTAGTCCACCTGTTAGTTCTCATTGGAATTCAATTATTAATCTAGAAGAAATACATAAAAATTAGATGAATCCAATTATTGGTCTTCTCACACATGGAAAACAACATTTTACAGCGAAATGTCGACCGTTCAACGCTGTTTTTATTCACTGAAATTTGAAGTTGTTTAACATATACGTGTGGTTTAGGAATGAAGTATAAATATGCCAATTTAACTTTTTTTCGTTTTGGCATCATTTTCTACGTTTGAGAATGATATCACTCTATGTTAAGTGTAGGAAGCGGAATAAACAATACTTCGATACTAATGATGAAATAAAAAAGTAGAGTAGCACCCTCTCGTGAAATCCAATATATCGCATATTTTACTGGTTAATCACGTTAACCAACTGTCAGTATATTTTTTCTTTCACTTATTTATTTGTTTTGCTTTTCATTTAACTATAATATTATTTCTTTCTTCTTCATCATTTTAGAATATGAATATGCTTAATTGTTTTTATCTAGATTATTATTTGTGTTTTTTATTAATGAGTTGAGTTAATTTAAATAATTCCATACAATTTCAATGAATAAATTTTAACTTTAAGTTTGAGCGTGGCTACTCCTTTTCTTACTTAAAATTGTTTTCTTTTTAATTATTTTTTTTTATTAAAGATGATTATTTAAATTTGTTTATCGTTTATATTTTAGATAATAACTTGACATTATTTAGTCATTTTATTTTCGATAGTCTTTAACGTTTGTTGCTAATTATACAGACACATTTCGATGATTATATTTCAGTGAAACGAAACTTCATCCTGATCCATCACTCGGTTTACTTTGTGGAACTCAGATATTTGACGAAGAAAAATAGGGAGTGTAAGTTTTAATGTGAAGTTTTTCGGCTTTTTTCTTACAGCAATGTCGCCATTACAGACAGTTGCTCTTCATTACCGACAGGCACGAAATAGAAATTGTTTTCTATGTTTGTTTGGCTGTCTCCGATTGTCCATTTTATATGCATTAGATTATTTATATTATTTGCTTTTTTATGATAATAAATTATAATAAATAATATAATTAATATCCGTAATAATGAAACAGAACAAACAAACATCGCAAACAATTGTAGACTTGTAAATATTTGAGCTTAACATTTTAGTCCCAAAGGGGCTGCGCTGATAAGTTTTTTTATTTTCGATCATTTTCTATTCGTGTTTTATGGATTGATCAATGGCTTTGATCCTTATCATATATAATATGAACAATAAGTTTAGCTTTATTTTGTGAAACACAATCTAAAAGAAGTATTGAAATATAGGATGTAGAAGTTTGAACTTCCCCAATAGACGTAATAGACATCTAAGCAACGTCAAAGACCGTGACAAACAGGACCAAAAGAGCATCACAGATTGTGAGAGACATTACGATGGAAACGTTCCATACTTTCACAGACGCCTTAGCAACAGACTATCAAACATTTTAATAGCTGTGTTAACAAAGGACCAACACAGATTGTAAGAAAATGCTAAATTGTCTGCTTCATCGTGTTTCACACTTTAATCCCGCAAAGATTGCAGTAACAACTTTTCGAAGAGAAAGTATCTACTTGGATATGTTAGAATAAGAATATAGCCAAGAAAAAAATGGTATGATAATTATTTATGAAACAGTAAAGAACTTATCGTGGAAATATAAAGGAAGATGTCACGATCAACTTAATCCAACTAATTATTGTGTTTTCTGTAAAAGATGCCATCGCGAAGAAAACGATCAAGTTTGTTCCTTTCTTCTACTTGAAATGTTCTTAACTGTTCTATACATAGACAGAAAAACGATAAAACATTCTTTCAATTTTCATTGATGCATTGAATGTGAAAATGGAAGATGATAACACCGTATAACTCGCTTACTTCTTGTGTAGACAGAGATGATATATTATAAATATGGTTTTTTCGATTTCAACTTGTTTTAACGCGCTGAGCATACAAAGTAGATAATTAGGTTCATCTTAAAGCGAAAATAGACCTATTTTGACGCGTTTATATGCAAAGAAGATAGAAAGTATATCTATAGTCACACATTCAAACTTTCTCATGTGTCATTTTATTCAGATGCATTTCAATGTTACTGTAAGAAATATTATGTTTAATTTCCATATTAGACTTATTCGATACGTGAAATCGTCCCGAATCTACTACATAGTATAAAATAGCCATCAACTACTTAAAACTCTAATGATATTTATGTGAAATCAAAGGCTACTGATTTTTAATACGATTAAGTGTGACTAATAAGCATGTTCCTAACCTATGAAATAATTAAGTCCGCACTTTTAATCGATGCAAATTCTTATGAATGTTGATGTACATAAACAATCATTATAGATATATAATTGACTGATATTTTTATTCTACTATTAGGGTGAAATAAAATCTTCGATAAATAAATTCAATTTCTATTCAATAATAATTGATAACAAGACTAAGAATGTCGTTAGAAACTTTTAGTGGAAGAGACAAAAGAACATTTCGAGAATTATATCCAGAAATTGAACCGTATAAAATTGGTATGTTGAAAGTATCTGAAATTCATATCTTATATTACGAAGAAGTTGGAAATCCTTCTGGTAAACCAATTGTATTTATACATGGGGGACCAGGTAGTTATACGAAGTCAAGGGATCGACGTTTTTTTGATCCACAAGCATATAGAATCATATTATACCATCAACGTGGTGCTGGTAATTCAATACCCAATGGTTGTTTAGAAGAAAATACAACATGGGATTTAGTCGAGGATTTAGAGAAATTACGTAAACATTTAAATATTGATAAATGGGTTTTATTCGGTGGTAGTTGGGGATCAGCATTAGCTTTAGCTTATGCTGAAACATATTCTGACTATGTTAAAGCATTAATATTGCGTGGAATATATTGTTGTCGTCGGAAAGAATTATTGTGGTCTTATCATGAAGGTGCTTCAATGATATTTCCTGATACCTGGGAAAAGTTTTTAGAACCAATACCAAAATGTGAACAAGGCGATTTAATGTCAGCATATCATCGTCGTTTAACCAATAATGATGAAAAGGATATATTAAAATTTGCTATTGCATGGCGTCTATGGGAATCATCAATATCAAATTTATATGTTGATCCTTCCAGTTTAGCTAATGTAGCAGATGATGCCAAATCTATCATTACCGTGTCCAAAATTGAAGCACATTATTTTGTACATGGAGCATTTATGAATGAAGATGATCAGTTATTAAAAAATGCCGATAAAATAAAAGATATACCTGGTATCATTGTTCAAGGTCGATATGACATGGTTTGTCCAGCTCGTTCAGCTTGGGATTTGCATAAAGTATGGCCAAAATCGGAATTACATTGGGTTGATGATGCTGGACATTCATCGAAAGAAATTGGAATTATTCACGAACTAATCAATGCAACAGACAAATTCAGAGGCTTATAAACCTTTTCATTTAATTAATCATTTGTTTTTCATTTAATCACATATCAATTTATGTGCTCTTATACAGAGTAAACCATAAATAGATATAGAATAAAAATATTCTTATATAACTACACTTTCCTGCTAGTCAATCCGACTAATTTATTTGTCAGTTTCTCTGCCATCCGTGGAACAAAATATGGCATATCTATTCTCACCTCTTTATCTTTATCACAAGAACAATTTATAGTGTGAAAATACGAACAATTAAATGAAGATCTTTCTCTCAAAGATATCCTCTTCTGTAACATTTTTGTCGTGATAAATACACTCAACTATACCAGTTAAATCAATTTTAAAATCCTTCTTTATATAGTCTTCAATTAGTGTCGACCAATGCTTTGAAACTATCTGTTCGAAATTCTAAACCATATTTTATAAGTACCTATAATATTTCAACTGTAGCCAACGTGTGATTTCCATTGTGAGTCACTATTTTTTTGAGTGCTTGTTTCCTATTCGGGAAACGTTCTCTCAGACTTTTTAATATATCAATATTGTCATGTCTCTTTTTGTTAATTTTATCAAATTTGAAGTATATTTACTTATTTTAGTAGCTTGTTTAAGTTTGCCGACAATACCTACTGGAATAGGAATCTTAATCTTAACTTCGATAGCTAGTGAGTCACAAGCACTAATATTCAGGTTCCATCCTCGATGAATTTTACTAACAATGGAACCGTCTGAATTGTTAATCGAGTTGAGTGGGCTTGTTCGGGTCAAATTAATACTCTCACTGCTAAACTAACAAATTTAAAATATTACGTCCCCATAGCGAGCCTGGACTGAGATAATCGATTTTTAAGATATTCAGTTTTGGTATGTGAACATAATATCATGGAAACTAAGCACATTCAATAGTTTACATAATTATTAGGTTTTTGAGAGAATACATTTTTGAAATCAGATAAAAATGTATAGATGATATAAAATCACATTAGATCTACCTCTTCCTGAAAGTTTAATAATACAAAAGTGAGAAAAAAAGCCGTCAATTTCCTATAATAATAAATAGATTATCATTGCTTGTGACTTTATTTCATGGGAGAGTTTGTTACACATCGAGTTCACTAAAGTGACTGTCTGTAAATGACTTTAAAACTTCGAATAATTCCTCTGATGCAGCAATTTCATCAGCACTTGTTCCTGAACCTTCATCGGAAAACTCTCTTTCCGTTAGATAAAGAAGATGCTTCGCGATGTTAACTAAATTCATCTATTTTTTTCTCGGATCAAATGGATCTCTTTTAAATGATGATAGTGATACAGAATAAAAGACAATATTATTTTAAATGCGCACTTGATTCTGATTTCGTATTACCAATCACAAAGAAACAACTTACTAAATCGTAAAGTCATGCATTAACGTGCTTGATCTTTATATATCTGATACACATGTCATTTTTGATACATAATAAGTATATCTTTTTTCACTTTTGTATTATTAAACTTTCAGGAAGAGGTAGATCTAATGTGATTTTATATCATCTATACATTTTTATCTGATTTCAAAAATGTATTCTCTCAAAAACCTAATAATTATGTAAACTATTGAATATGCTTAGTTTCCATGACATTATGTTCACATACCAAAACTGAATATCTTAAAAATCGATTATCTCAGTCCAGGCTCGCTATGGGGACGTAATATTTTAAATTTGTTAGTTTAGCAGTAAGAGTGTTAATTTGACCCGAACAAGCCCACTCAACTCGATTAACAATTCAGACGGTTCCATTGTAAGTAACTTTGAATCAGAGATGAGCGAGTCGCGGTGTAACACCGCCCCGTCCCGCCCCGCCCCGCCCCGCCGGCGGGGCGGTGCTAAAACTTGGCGGGGCGGGGCGGGGCGGTGACGGTGCATGGCGAAATTTTGCGGTTTCCCCGCCTGTATATATCCTTGATTTTTTAAATATACGCTGACCTTTAGAGACATCTTTTTAAAATTTTTAAAATTTTTTCACGCAAAACTGTTGGTGGTAAATTTATTCAATCGAATACTTAGATGAGAATGCATATATCTGCATTGTAATAATTTTCATTATTCTTATTTATGTGTGTAATAATATTCATTAAATGGTTGTGATAAATCAAAATTGTATATATTTTTATTTGTAGAATCATATTCATTCAATGTTCATAGTGAATTAAAGTTTGATTTATTTGCATTTATATTATCGTATTTATTAAACGTTTATGGTGAATTAAAGCGTTATTCATTTATATCTATAGAATCATATCCATTAAATGTTCATCGTAAAATAAAATTTGATTTATTTACAAGTATATTGTCATATTCATTAAATATTCGTGATGAGTTAAAATTAAATTTAGTTGTATTTATAGAATCACATTTATTACATATTGGTGATAGATCAAAATTGTATATATTTATATTTATAGAATCATACTTGTTGAAGATTTATAATGAATTAAAAATTGATTTATTTACATTGAAATTATTATATTTATCAAACATTGGTGGTGTTTTAAAATTTTATTTATATTTATTGAATCATATTCATTAAGTGTTCATCGTAAAATAAAATTTGATTTGTTTACATGTATATTGTCATATTTATTAAACGTTCGTGATGAATTAAAATTAAAATTAGTTATATTTATAGAATCACATTTATTACATATTGGTGATAAATCAAAATTTCATATATTTATATTTATATAACCATACTTATTGAAAATTTATAGCGAATTAAAAATTGATTTATTTGTATTGAAATCATCATATTTATTAAACATTTGTGGTGTTTTAAAATTTTACTTATTTATATTTATTAAATCATATTCATTAAATCTTCATCGTGAATTAAAATAAAGTTTATTTATGTTTTATAATCGTATTTAGTAAAGGTTCGTAGTAAATGAAAATTTACTTTATTTGTACATAATTATTGATATATATTCCTTCCTCAATAGGATGTCTACAACAAAGTATTTGTCTTGTTCAAGTGATAATGAAAATAATACCGAAGATATTTTGGTAATTGTTCCTGATATTGTTAATAATTCATTATTTGATACTGAAATGACTTGTGAGAAAATTCATATGCTTCTTAAGAAAAAATCTTTAATAATTACTGATGCTTCAAAAAAGCATACAGCTAAGTGCTGGAAACGTTTTGGATTTCCTGCTGCTACTAATAAAGATGGTGATGTCATCAAGATATTTCATAGTTTTGTTTCATGTCAAACCTGTTTTACTACATATTCGTTTAAATCTAACAGTACAACTTTAATGAACGGACATAAATGTAATGATTCATCATTTTCATCTTCAGTAATAAACTCTCAAAATCATTCACAATCTTTGAAACAATCAAATATTTTTTCTTATACTTCAAAAACTGTTCAATCTGTTAAACTTAAAGAATGTGAAAAAAATAAAATAAAGAAGTTACAGGCTGAATGGGTATGCACCAATATTCGTCCTTTTTCAGTCGTCGATGATAGTGGTTTACGATCTCTTGTTCAAGAATGTATTTCACTTGGTATTTTTTATTTATACAAATATTTTCTATCATTCATTCCTTTGTGTTATTATAGGTGCAAAATATGGAAATATTTGTGTGGATGATGTTTTATACAGTAGGTTTAGTATTTCATCACATATTGCTGGATTAGCAGATGAATGTAGAGCTAAAGTTCGACAAGAATTAATCGAACCCTTAGAAAATCAAGCTGTAACTGTATGTCCAGATTTATGGACAGACCCATACCGTCAAATTTCGTACTTAGGCATATCTGTATGCTTTACTAATGATAAATATCAATTTATTACTTATGATCTTTGTTGTGCTCCATTTACTGAAAATGATAAAAAAGCTCCAAGTATTATTGCTGTGAGTTCTTTGTTATTTTGAAATGCATCATTATCACTTCGTTTTTAGGCTATTAAAAAAGCTCTTGAACCTTTTGGAATAACAGATTTAACAAAAGTAAATTTCGTTTCAGACCGAGGTGCAAACTTCGTGAAAGCACTTAAACCATATTCAACAACGAACTGTGTTGCACACAGATTAAATAATATTGTCAAAGTCGGTTTTTATCAAACAAAAAAAAAACGTAAAAATAATAAAATTGATTCACCTGAAATATTTGAAATAATATGTTCGTCCGATTCTGAAAATGATACTGATTGTAGTGGAGATGAAGATCGTGAAAGTAGTGAAACAAATGATAAACATCTTGGTGATAATAAAAGTGTTCGACGTGCAACATCATCGTGTATTCTTGATTATTCTACGATTAAATTATCTGAAATTCCACCAAGTGCACTAAATATTCTTAAAACAATTGTGTCGTGTAAATTAGTGGTCAGATATATAAAGAAGGTGAGAAACAAGTAATCTGTTGAAATAGTAATATATAAAAAATGATGTAGGTCGTTTTTACTAAGTTTTGTTTATAGACAACTTAAACTTGAAAACAAATAAAAAGGATGGTAGATAGTGATGCAATAAAGGACAGTTGCGTGATGTCTATACAAAAGAGTGGCACTGGACATT
The DNA here is from genome assembly GCA_905250125.1 of Rotaria sordida. Lineage (NCBI taxonomy): Eukaryota > Metazoa > Rotifera > Eurotatoria > Philodinida > Philodinidae > Rotaria > Rotaria sordida. The sequence continues at coordinate 23,117 of CAJNOL010001319.1, read as the reverse complement.
TCAAGAGAAGTACTTTTGTTTGATAGAGTATTGTTCAGAGATGATTATTACTAAAACAGTCCTAATAAGACATTTTATTTCTGTTCCAAATTGATATTAAGATAAAACATTTCCTTGTATGTGAACCAATATGTAGTATACATGTATGAGGGTTCGACATTACTGGTATTGTTTATACGACTTTTATATATTTGCTTTTTCTAGAATGGACTAAATAAATTAATTCAAGATCATGGTGGTTTAGCTATTGTACAATCAACAATTGTACGATGGATATCATTAATTTCACTTCTTGAATCAATAAAACAATCATATAAACAAGTAAAGAAGGTGTTAATCGAGAAAAAAAAATCATTCTTATTGGATAAAATGATCATTTCTCAACTTATTCATCTTTTAAAGCCATTCAAACAAGTCTTGGTTATCATTCAAAAAGGAAAAGCACCTTCTCTTCATTTAGTTACAATTGTTATTTTAACACTTCGTCAAGCATTAGAGTCATATTCATCGTTGATTGAATATAATAAAAATTATGAAATTGATCAATCAAGTGAAGATTTAAGTGAAAATGAAGATGAATATGTTGAAGAAGAAGAAGGTAACTATTTGTAAAATGCATTATAAAAAAACCAATATTCTTTTTCGCTTATACAGGAATGCATTTTTTTCGATTACGTATTCATCATTTACTTTATTCTATGTTTAAATTAGAACCTATTCATTTAGCAGCTACACTTTTACATCCTCGATATAGATTGTTAAAGAAATGTTCCTTATATGAAGTGCGAGAATGTCATTTATATATTCGACAACGTATGGCACAAATTAAATCGATGAAAACAAACAAATCAACATCTGATATTTCAGAAAAACATTCCTCAACAGTTAATAATGAAACATTAAATGAACCAGTAAAGAAAAAACCAAAACGATTTGGAGAAGATTTTGAAACTGGAAACGTTAGTGATGAATTTGATAATGAATATGACGATGAGTTACACAAATATTTGGAACAACGTATTGATACAGAATCAATTGATGATAATCCATTACCATTTTGGTATCAAAATCGATTGACTTATCCTATTTTATCTCAGTTAGCACGTTCAATTTATTCCATTCCAGCTAGTACCGCTAATGTGGAACGTACATTTAGTGGAAGTGGAATGATGATTAACTCAAGACGTACTAGATTAAATCCTGAACAAATCAACAACGCCATGTTTTTACGTTCAGTAAAAAAAAATGAGTAATTGTATTATAATTGTTTTTCATTTTCGTATGTTTATTTTTTTTCTATTTCGAAATTATGTTTATGCATGTAAAGTATGCCTTTTCATCTCATAAAATAAAATAGTCATTATGAAAATTTAATAAAAAATTTGTCGAAAAATAGTTTTTGAAAACATATTTTGGATGGGACGGGGCGGGGCGGGGCGGTGACGGTTTCAATGTAGAACAGGCGGGGCGGTGGCGGTGCGGAACTTTATCAGCGGGGCGGGACGGGGCGGTGACGGTGCGACTTTTTTGCTGGCTCGCTCATCTCTGCTTTGAATCTATGAAAGTGTCTGAACTCTATATGAATAAGATCAAATCTCATTCAACACGATTTTTTATTATTGAAATATTCTCTTCCATTAATTCAAGACAACAATGTTTGTGATCTTTTCCATCAACATTCTAACCCTCGACATTTAACGAATCACCTGAGTAAGTAAGCGTATATCTTTTCTTGCTCGAAGTCTACAAGTAGCCTTTAAACAGTACAAATATCGGATATGTTTGTACCTCCGAATAATTTTGATGTAACTCGTAGTTACAACACATTTATAAATTTCGTTTATAAGACTTCATAGTATTGTCAGAAGTTTTAACTATAATATTGCTTGAGGACAATTGCTCAGTTGCGTATTCAAATAATAGATGTATCAACTTGTCCGGATAGAATAAGTCAAAGAGGCATTTGTGCTGTCAATACAAGGAGCAGTGTCTCAAACTGATAACGTTCATCTATTCAATTTACCAGATGACTTATTCGTAGTCATTTTTAATAGACTTTAAACCGACTGATTTGTTCTGGCCGATAATGGACATTAACAAACAATTGGATGCAGTATCATGCGATTGTCATTTTACTGCACAAATAATCGATTTAACAGCAACTTCGATACTCAAGCGAATCATTGAACATAGAACGCGTAGTTTTTGCAGCCAAATATCCAAATCCGACTTCACTCACACTTCTCCATTTGGGACAAAAAGAAATCGACAAACATCTCCTAGGTACATCGTCTTGATGCTCCTTAAGCAGCCATTATATTATTCTTTTTTTAATGAGAGTCAGGAGTATCTTGCATATATGAACAGTGTTGTGTGCGATCGGATCTTACCTAATTGTACGAATTTGATTGGATTAATATTTAAATCTATTTATTCGATATTGCTCAGTGGACTCTATCCAAATCAATGTACTTTATCGATACTAATCGAATTAAATGTTAATGTTTCCTACTTTTCCGATTGATTGGGTCTACTCGATGGTCGTCCATCTCAACTGCTGAAAATATTCCGTATCGAAATCAAACATATAGAGATAACGTCTCAGAATTAGTAGCCAAAGTCAAAATGGTAGATGTTCTTAAATGATGGATAATACACAGAACTGTTTGCTTTCCATTTAGATCTTTCTCTTGAATATGAAGATTTTGTCTCTGATTTGTTATCAATTGACATCAATGCACACGTATGATGATTGGATCTTGCCTCTCTCTTACATCGAATGTCCAATCTCAAACAACTTTCATCGTGTGGTTATCACTCGAAGGAAATCGATTTCTAACTGGCATTGATCTCAACAAACCATCTTGAGGGTGTGGGTGTGGGTGTAGATGAAGATAGCACCAACACCCACACCCACATCCTTTTCGCACCGTAGACGCTTGTTATGCATGTATTAGACTATTCAATATTTCTTTAGGTACATAGAAATATGGTTACCATGCTCGAATGTCATTCATGATCAAAGAAGATCCGATACACACAGAGCTACTTTAATCTTATTAAGCATTGTGAATTTTCCTTTTCAACAAACTGCTTTTCCTAGTAAGATCTGACCGAGATTCTAAGAGCAGTCATATTAAACTCTACTGCACTTCAAGAGAAACATTTGCCGACATATTTTCAAGATGTATTCGGGTTTTCGGACGATTTTGTTAAAGAATCTTATCATGATCTCAAGGAATCTTGGGTATATTCGTTATACGTCGCCACTAGATCTGGACAAGGCGAAACCAAAGTGTTATAGAATGGTTGATTGATTTTATGAAACATGACTGGAAATTATTGTTGAAATATATAGTCTGAAAAGTAAAGCCTATGAAACTGGCCTCATAGATCGTGATAAATAGATATAGTCAGAAAAACTGACTATAATGTCATCGAGCTTAAAAACACAGACAGAGTAAACAAACTTCTCAAGCAACAAAGATCGTGGTGCATGTATCTTTAGTTTGATGAAAATCAGCAAAAAATTTACTAACGAGTGGAATAAATCCATTGTGTTTTACATTTCCATCTGGCAAGAATTACGCTGAAAGCTTTTTAAATAAAAGCATTAGATTCTGCTACTATTTTCATGGAACTACTTCATTCCTTTTGCTTGGGAACGTACTATGCTCATCAAGAAATGATAGCTGTATAAAAATTCTGCTATTGATTCAGAAACCAGATACATAACAATTTCGCGATTTCGAATTTCAGGAATTAAGATTCTCTTCATTGTTATTGTCTTCGTCATCATCTTCGACCAGCTCGACTTCGATCTCCCATTTACATCCGTATTGATGCACACAAATAATCTTCAACTTCGTTCCCACAGCTAAAAGCGCTTCTTTCTCTTCGCCTACCGCACTCCATTTCCAAATATTAGCCACATTCTTCTTCGTTCTTTCAGTGCTCATGTCTGTTCGTAAGATCATCACAGCATTCCCTGCATAGATCAATAATCGATCCGTCGTAAATGACCAGAACGAATTCGTATAGATACATTCATGTCGTTTCTCTTGATAGAAGACGATTTCCGTATCACTCAATGTCAATCCTCGATAATAAACTTGACGAATATTTGATTGCTTTAGACCTCGAATTAATGAACGCAGTTTGTTGACATAGGTCCAATCAATGTGATCAAGGTCGCCACTGAGTAGATTCAAGTTCGTTTTCATATAACATTCGCTCGATCGACTGTCGGTGTACGAACGAAGAACATCGAGCATGTCGTCTGTCAGTTTATCTTCGTCGATATCCGATGGATAAAGTTGTCGTAAGAACGAACGATAAGGGTTGAAATTGAAGAGTTTACAATTGATGGAATTGGCCAAATGGTCATAGGAGAAATAGTTGGTATCGAAGTCATTACTAGCCGAAACGATTGTATTTGGTAAATAACGACTTGTTCGTACATCAACAACACATCGTTTCATGTTGCAACATTAAATTGGTTGAGTAGAAAAAATGCAGACATTGATGTATCATTTGTTATGTTCTCTTTTTCTTGCAATCGCGTTGTGAAATATAGAAAAAGAAAAAAAAACACCTGTATGACTCATTGTCATTCCTCTGAAGTAATAAGTATCTTAGTAGTGAAATATGAGCTACCCTCGCAGTCGTCAAAAAAAGCTACTTTCGTTATGAAAGATGCGTGAAAACGCTTCAAAAAGCAACTTCTTCACCTAGAACCCACCAAAAAGGTTTTCTCGCAATATTTTTGGCATACATTACGCATAAAAAAGTAATATTTATCTGAACAAATTTCAAAACACTGCGGAATTTTTTTTTCCTGGTTTTCTAGTTGGAAAAGCCGCCTTTCTCAGCGACCTCACACACATTTTATGATGAAAGTGGCTAATTTTGGTGTCTTCTAAATAGATATGAAAACGCTCAAACGAAAATCACAATTATGGTGTTTAAATACTTTTTCATAAGTTCTTGTCTGCCTGGATAGATTTCCAAATTGACAAGTAAAAAACTCAGTAGCATATACGAATACGATGTTATCCAGAGTCAAGTTTGAACTGTAAAGCACTATCTTTGGTTGTGCGGTTCACAATGAACTTTTGTCCGATATTGAAGCTATTGTAGACTATCATTTTTCTAACAACAATATCGAGAAGATTGTTCTCAACAATGATTTGGCATTTCGCATCAACACTATGCAACAGACAGAATAAATCGTGACTCATTCATGTCACTTGAAAGTCTACTTACCATGCAGGTAAATATAATGAGTTCAATCATTAAAAAAAACTGTAAATGTTTGCGTTTGAAAGCTTTTTTTTAGCCCAATCCCACGTGTTCGCTAGGTTTGAAACGCATTTATTTAAATGCGTTGGAATGCATCTTTTTTCATCAAAAGTACAAATAAATCGTTGAAGAATGTGTTTCACATGACACACTTTATCGGTACTAAAATGTATTGTTTTTCCTACAAAAGTCTTTTTATATTCGTATATACATATTAATTATTTTATCATGTTTACATTATTCTATTGCATGTTTCTCAATGGCTTCTTCGCCAAAAATTCTAAAGATTTCTGACTGTGGTTGAGACATGGATGTAGTCATTCTTTTGATCTACACTAACATTCACAGCCTTCACAGTCACGAACAAGATTTGAACGATGATCTAGCTGATAACTCTCCGGTTATAACAGATCATACAGTGAAATCTATTTCTGATCATCGTTTCACACAAAACTCCGAAATTCAACTAATGTTTTGCTGCATCAATTTTTTGAAAAGAAGATATTAAAAAACGGCTCATACAGAAAAAGAATTCAAGACGACAGAATTATTTGATGAGGAAAAGAATCGATTCTCGATTATTTCATATTGTGTTTGTCCTTGAGAAATCTTGTTCAATGGAAATGGACAGCTGGGATGTTTTAAAGAGTGTCTATTAAAGCTTTTAAGATCGACAGCAGAATGATCAAGATGACAGCGATCTATTCTTCTTGATTCAATTTGAATCGAGCACTCAACTAATTTGCGAACAGCAATGTTTGCTCTTTATACATAAAAACTAAATCCTTATGCAAACAGCTAATCGTTGTATCATAATTTGACAAAGGAGGTCATTCTTTATGCTTGTTCAATTGAATTACAAAAGATGTATACGACATCATTCTTGATCAACATCCCTGCTCATTAGCGAATATTCGGATTTGAAAAATGTGACATTAGTCTGGTGCCCAACGCGATCAGCATATTTAAACAATATTAGTCGCTCTTAAGATATTTGAAGACCAATATATGAGGTTTTCCTACAAGATTCAACTTTTCAGCAAGAAAGCTCCCATGGAATCCATTTTTGGCATTGTCCATTATAAGATCATCCGAATGTTCATATATCTTTCCCTATAGCGGCGTTTACGAATACTTTATCATCTTTCTTCACTCGCAGATGATCTATTTAAAAAAGACAATACCTCACTTATTCTATCTTCGCTGCCATTGAGTTTCTGAAAAACGAATACAAATATATTACAATATTTAATCGATAATTAGCATGCATGATATTAATCATCGCTACGTGGAAAAAAGCATGCATTTCTCGGGGTGTAGATGTGGGTGTAAATAGAAAATTCACATCCACATCCACACCCTTAATCGATTCAATGAAAGATCATCGAGATCCAATACAGTGCACAAATACTTATTGATAGTTGGAAACAATTGACGATATTTGAATAATAAGAAAAGAAAAAAATTATTCGACGAAAAATTTAAACCAACAATATCTGTTTCTTTTTCAACGCCATCACTAGTCACTCGCTTTGGACAGTATTGATTTTTGTGGTGCTTGCCAATTTAATTAAATATTGTATTGAATACATAGATAGATGTGACTGGTAATCTCATTCTCACTGTTTAATTATCAGAAGAATTTTACATTTCTGCTATTAGTATAATCATATATCTACAAAGTGTACAAATAATAGTATTTAGATCCGTCCGACACTTAATAGAATATCTAAGAGACCATCGAAAAATCGAGACATTTTTCAAAGTTTACTTATTTTGTAACTTAATACGCTCATATAATTCAATGATGACTATATTCGATAGAAAACGTTGGTCTTCCTAAGCTCCTTGCCTGACACCCGGTTCGCTGGCATATTTGTTCGTCTCCAATTTAAAGAAATAGGCTGATCTTCGGTATGAGTGTGTAAAAATCATCCACAGAAGTTCAGTGAGGCGATTCGATTCTTGATCAATCAAAAATGTTGAAACTATCGATTTGATCATCAACAATAATTGTGATGATTGCCATCGATATTGAAAATACAGGGGATTCCAAAAATCATCATATAACAAGGATATTTTGAATATCTTTGACATCGCGTCTATCGAATTAGTCATAGAATACTTGCTCGAGATGCTGGGTTCATGAAAGAACTTGATTATTGTGTCTATGCTAAGAGAAGGGATTGCTTCTTGTAAATTCAATAAGTCCAAGAAGACAGATTCATTTTCACTGAAACTTTCATGGTATTCTAACTATGCTTTTAGCCTGAGATATTGCACAGGCATTCTGCTCTCAAAGTCCTTCACGTGTGATAGGAACAGGATGTGGGTGTGGGTGGAGGGTGTGGGTGTGGGTGGAGGGTGTGGGTGT
>CAJNOL010001319.1:0-10278 GCA_905250125.1 Rotaria sordida | reverse complement strand
GTCTATGGTCTCGTATTACTTTATTATGGAATATATTGGCTACATGTATTGGTATGGGTTTAACATTCTATGCTTTATTTAAACGATGATAATGGAAAAATTTTATTATTAGAATTATTTTTGACGAAGAGGAAAAAAAATGTAAGACTTGTGTATATATATATATATATATGTCGTATTTGTTTAAATAAATAATAAAATATTCATAGATTTTTGATTATTATCATTCATTAGATCATTTCATGATAAGTTCGATTTCAAATATAAATTTTATTAAAATGGTGGAATTGAATCACATGCATGAGGATCTTCGAATCGAGCAGATTTTAATTTACATAAGAGTGCACGTCGACAATCATGATCACAATCGATACTCTGAGATTTTCTAGAATATTTATAAATTAAACTCATTAATGGACCATCAATATCATTTTGTAATCTTTCAATTAGATCATTCCAATCATTTGGAAATAAATATTTCATTTCATAAGCATCTCGAGCATTATATTCATCAAGAAAAATTGTTTGATTATATAGATTTGTTGCTGTTAAATTCATAATTACAGTACGATGATCAAGTACCCAATATGAACTTCCAGGATAATTACCATCGATTGTAAAAATACGATAACCTGGATTAAGATGTGAATAAGTAGTTACTGATGGACCTATATAAGCCTTAAATCAAACAAATTTATTAATTATTATTCATTAACAACAGAAAAATAAATATTTACGATTGAAACAGGACGTTTTTGATCAATTTCATCATAAAATACAGTAAATTCATCTGCATGTATATGTCCAAAGAATTGACCAGCAATCGTATTTTCATATCTGATGTAATCAAAAAAACAAGAGAAAAAAAAAACAATAAAAAATTTCATTATAAATACCGATTAACAATTTTATAATAATTCCAACTAAATGCTGTTAAACATGAATTTGGTGGATGATGTCCAATAATATGAACTTTTTCTTCATGATCTTCAGCATATTGTAACCATTGAATAAACTAAACAAATTATCAAATTCAATTATTTTTTTTGTTTATTATTATTATAAAATTTACCCATTGAAGTTGATTAAGAGGATCAGTTGAATTAATAAATAACCAAAAATTCTCTTGAGCACAATAATTCATATTTAATGATATTAAACGTAAACCAGGTCGTACTATTGTTGTATAGAAAGCACCCTGTAAAATACTTTCACGTGTATCAGCCGATAAACCAAGTTTGATCCAATTGTCAGCCAATACTTCATATAACCAAGATATATTATCGGATCGAATATTTGGTGTTGGATACATATTACAAGGTGCTTAACAGAAAAAAAAAATTCAAGAGAAACAATAGATAAATAGAAATAGTTAAATACCTGCTTCATGATTGCCAACTGCTGAATAGAATGTTTTATTAGGAAAAAGTTCTGTTAATAATTGATTTATAGTACGTATTGAATAAAGTTGATCAGAACGAGATTGATTCCATACATTATGAGGTGGTAAATCACCAGTGTAATAAATAAAATCAATCTATTAAGAATAAAATAGTGTACAGATTAGTTCTTTAAAAAAAAATTAATATTTACATTTTCAATTTCAACAATACGTTTTAATAAACCTTCAGCAGTCCAATATGGTATGTCACAACTTCTATAATCACCCCTATAATAATGAAAAGAAATTTCATGTAGTATAAAAACTAACAGAGAATTTTACCAGAAACCAGCACCTGTCTGATTAGGCGCTATATGAATTCAAAAGTAAAACAATTGTATTTTTTTTGTTATAGAACATACTTACCAGGTTGACCCGCTCGACAACATAAAGGCTCAGGACAATCAGCTGATGATCCTGGTTTATAGGCAAAATCAATATGAATATCCGATAGATGAAGAACAGTTAATTTAGGTGATTCTGGCTACAATAAAATTAACAATATCATCTAATTTCTCTTATTTTCTCACCGATGGTGGTTGTGGTGGTTTTGGCTGTGGTTTTGGTTTATCAGGTAATGTAACATTCCATTTCAAAAGTGGAAAATCAAATTGTGGTTCACATTGAAATGCTATTGCACATAAACCTTTATTATTAAGAGGTGATGTAGTAATTGTTTCTAGAACAGCATCCTATTAAAATAATAATAAATGAACATTAAATTGAAATAAAGATTTAATTTATATATTGTTTACTTTATATTCATGAACTGCACCAATACAAACATTTTGTTCAATTTTTTTATATTCTTTACATATAAATAAAAGTACGTCATCTAAATGTGATGTTCGATTGGTTTCGATCAATATTCGAATCTAATAATATGAAAGAAAATATTTTAGTTATCAGATTATAGGAAATTTTCATAGAACTTAATTTTGTTATACACTTCCTCATTTGAAATAACTTCACAATCATGAAGAATCATTTTGTATAACTTTCTATGTGATTCGAACCGGACAAAAACTTACTAGTACAGTGTCGGTAGACCGTTCGCTATATCGGGTATTAGTGCGAACAAACATGCAATATGAGTATCTTCTGATAAAAAATTTTTCTTACACTACCCTTCTATCGAAGAGAAATAGTAGGAGTCGATATTTGTGCATCATATGTTAAGTAATGAATTCAACTTACAACTGGAACCATTAAATCACAAAATTCACATAATTCATCATTTTTTAATTTTCTAAGAGACCATCGAAGTGCTTGAAATTTAGTAGAATGTTCCAAACGATGACGATAACTACTGATACTACTATGCATTAAATTTAATTTATCATCATCGAATGAATTGCTCACTAATTGATCAATAGAATTTTGTAGAATTGAACGAACATCAATTCTTGTTACATAAATTGTTAAAAGATATAAAACAACAAGCAAACAACTTGTTACCTTCATCCTTAAAATGAAAACTAACAGTATTTAGATAAGAAAACTAAAAAACGACATTGTTTCATTTTGCATATCTTATCTTTTCAATGGACTCATTTTAACTATAGAAACTATCCTTAAAATATTAAAAATCAATCTAACAAATAAAATCTTCTTCTTTCCCATCTAATAACTATTGCCGGTATCGTATGTTCTATACCAAGTCCATAGTCTTTATTAAGATTAAACAATAGATATTCAATATAAATTTTTTTATATTACAAAAAAATGTTGAATAGAAACATTATAGAAAACAAATCAATATGGAATTAAATCACATGCATGTGAATCTTCAGATCGATATGTTATAAAATCACATAAAAGTCCTCGACGACAATTATGATCACATTGATTACCATTTGCATATGATTTTGTATAATATTGATATATTAAACCCATTAATGAACCATCAATATCATTTTTTAATTTTTCAATTAGATTATGCCAATCATTTGGAAATAAATTTTCCATATTATATGCATTACGAACATCATATTCATCAATAAATATTGTTTGATTATATAGATTTGTTGCTGTTAAATTCATAATTACAGTACGATGATCAAGTACCCAATATGAACTTCCAGGATAATTACCATCTATTTTATAAACACGATAACCTGGATTAAGATTAGAAAAAGTTGTTAATGATGGTGTTATATATGCCTAAAAAAAAAAAATAAAATTGAGAATTTTTCAAATAATGAAAAAAAAACAAAAAAAATTGGTCAACCATTGATATGGGACGTTGTTGATCAATTTCATCATAATTTATGACAAATTCATCATTATGTGTATGTGCATAAAATTGACCAGCAATTATATTTTCATATCTAATTAATTAAAAATCATAAATTTGAAAAAGAGGATAAATTATGGATTCAATTCTTACCGATTAATAATTTTATTAAAATTCCAACTAAATGATGCTAAACATTGTTTTGGTGGAATATGTCCAATAATATGAACTTTTTCTTCATGATCTTCAGCATATTGTAACCATTGAATCATCTATAAAACTAAGATGTTCTATTATTTTCTTATAGTCTTTTATTTATTTATTTTTTTCTTTTTCGAATAATTTTTACCCATTGTAATTGATCAAGTGGATCAGTTGAATTAATAAATAACCAAAAATTTTCCCATGAACAATAATTCATATTCAATGAAATTAAACGTAGACCAGGTCGTATAATAGTTGTATAAAAACCTCCATGTTCAATACTTTTACGTGTATCATTTGGTAAACCAAGTTTAATCCAATTATCTGCTAATACTTGATATAACCATGAAATATTATCCGATCGTACATTTGGTGTAGGAAAAAGATTACATGGAGCTAAATAATAGAAAATAGTTTTTTTTTGTTTGTTTTTTATTTGAAATAAAATTCTACCTGCTTCATGATTACCAACTGCTGAATAGAATGTTTTATTAGGAAATGTTTTAGCTAATAATTCATTTATAGTTTTGAGTGAATAGAGTTGTTGTTCACGTGATTGATTCCAAACATTATGAGGTGGAAGATCACCAGTATAATAAATAAAATCAATCTAGATAAATTTATATATAATTTTATTCAAAATAAAATTTATTATTACTTTTTCTAATGCCGAAGCATATTGAAGTATAGCTTCTGCTGTCCAATATGGAATATCACAATTATGTAAATCACCCCTAAAAATAAATCATATATATTCTTCAACAAAAGTCTTTGCTCTAATTTGTATGTTCATACTCCATCATGAATGTAGATCAATGGAACTATTCACATCTCAAATGTTATGCTAGAAGGATATGCTGCATGGATAGTCATCTTGTTAGTATCGAGGATCCAGAGACATCAATACTCGAGAAAATGAATTTCAATAAAGAAAGATTATACATTGAGTTCAAATTGCTTATGAAATTATTTACAATTAATCATGTGTTTGACAAAAAACAAGACAGTCTTTGAATGGCAGATGATGCCGCTGACCCATATGCTTAATAGAGTATATGTACAGATGTCTTCTCCGTCATTTTAAACGCCAGATAGCGCGGCTTGGTATCAAAATGAAAGCAAAAATTAGTTCTACAACTTAACAGAAACTGTTATAGACCTACTCCATCCTAGGTTTTCTATATTTCATCCGGAGAGTTTTCAAGGAGTCGAACAATCGATCCCTGTTAAGTTGTACAGCTAATTTTTGTCTTCATTTTGACACCAACCCGAATTTTTTAGCATTTGAAATGGCGGAGAAATTTGAAACACGTAAAAATCTAAAATTTTGATGCATATTCTATCTTAATCATGTTGTTCGATGGCATAACAAATATAAAGACAATTATAAATATACTTCAATCTAGAGAACTGTATTTTTGTTTTTCATCGATAGATACATGCATAGCCTTTCAGATGAGGAAAACCGAATTTTCTAATTGGTCATCAATGCTAAAGAAACCCTAGGTTTTCCAAATTTTTGAGATTTCGGTGATCTTTAAAATACAACAAAGTAAAAATTTAGAAAAAAACAAAATTCATAAGTTTTAAACAAAGTCTCTTCGAGATATGAAACTTGAAACTATATATCCCTATATAGATCCTATTCCGTGGAGAGTGTATACAGCTTGCATTGTTTGAAAGATTCATATCTCGAAAGAACTGAAATCCTTTTAGAATTTTTATTGAAATATTATGTATTTTGTCCAGAACTATACTTTAACTAATCTTTTTTTTTCTTTATTAAAAAGTTCTTACCAGAAACCAGCACCTGCATGACCTGGAGCTAAAATAAAGAAACCGAATGGTAATGATGAGAAGTATTTTGAAATTTTGTATATACTCACCAGGTTGACCTCCTCGACAACATAAAGGTTGAGAACAATCACTTTGTGATCCAGGTGTATAATCAAAATCAACATGAATATCCGATAAATGTAAAACAGTGAATGTTGGTGAACCAGGCTAAAATGAAATATATAAAGCGCCTAATAATTTTTCAGTCTTCCTTTTTTCTTTTTTTTTGTTTTGTATTTTCTAAGACAATGTATTATTAGATTTTTTTTTCTTACTAACTCATTTTTCTATTCATCAATAGTTGATGTACAATATTCATCATATATGATTAAAAATTAAAATGAAATCATCAAATAAATTTCAAATTGATATATTTGATAAACTTCAATATTGTCAACAATTATTAAAATTTCAATCAAAAAAACAAATAATTAAACATTATCAATTAAAATTAACATCAGAAGAAAAAATTCTTTTCGATGAAGAAGAACTTTTATCTTCATATCAACATATTATTGCTAATACATGTGGACAACATTGTAAACAACAGCAAGTACTAAATTAATATTTAATATTTAAATTATATTTATTTTCATAGATGAAAATTTTATTAAATCGTTCATCAATTAAAGAATCTTTTCTACCTATTCATCGATATTGTCGTAAAGGATCTTATCCAGGAACATCAATTCAACGTCAACAAATCAATGATAATCAAGTTCCATGGATTATTGATTTACCAAAGTAATATTATTAAAATTCTAATTTTTTTTTCCTATTCTTTCTTTTTTTTTTTTGTTTTAAAGTTATAATCCATCTTATTATACACATTCATCATTACTCAATGATACAAATGATGTAGATCCAGAAATAATAACAACAAATTTTATGTGGAATACATTCGATACAAATTATAATATTGATCGACGTACAGCAAATCCTATTGGTTATTATCCAATTGATAAAAAAGGTTATCCATTAAATCCTCTTGGTCGTACAGGTCTATGTGGACGAGGAAAATTAAAATATTGGGCAGTTAATTATCAAACTCATCTTGTTATTATGTGTGGTACAAATGAAATAAAATCTGGACAAGAAATATTTAAATATCTTATGGTAAAACCAAAACATGATCATTATTATCGTTTATTATCTACATCAACAACTGGAACAAATATGAATGCAATTAAAAAAACACTTAAAACATTTCTTTCTAATATTTATCAAACATGGAATGATTTCGATAATAATAATGAGACAAAAATCGATGAAATTATCAAACATTTAACATTTGTTAGTACAGCTTATATCGGTAATTGATTTCTACTTAGAACATACAAAGAGTAGTGGCGGAGATATTTGTAAAACCGGAAAAAAGTATCTCGTTTCTTCGGAGCGACTATTCAATGCCAGTTAGAAAATTTCATTGAGAGTATCAAGTAGAATCATACGGAGTTAAATGTTTTGTTTAATATATATACTTCTTTTAGGACTATTTGTTAATGAGAATATCTTAGATACAAGACTCTAATATCAAGGTACGATTCAAACGAGTCAGGATCAGAAAGTTTCGGGCCCGACGCGCTCTATTGGCGGTAGAACAAGAAAGAACTACAGAAACAAGCCTTTATTTCAGTAAATGTTCGAAATAATTATCCTGATTATTCACTTATTTAAATAAAAACTTGATGAATTTATTTCTGTATTTCTTATTTTGTTCTATCGTCAACATCTTTTGTAAGAAAAGGATACATATTGAAGATAAAATATGATCTAATATTATCGTCGCATATAATAAAAAACAATTCTAATCGAAATTTTATTGTTATAATATTAGTTGAAGAATGGTCAAATATCAGAGCATACAAAGAGAAAATTTCTTTAAACTTTTTATGAAGAATTAAAACGTCTCTTTTGACTTTTCCGTGATACGACTTATGTTGTTCATATGATATTGAGAAGCACTGGCAGAGCACAAGGGTCAAAACGATATCTACATCTGATTGTAATATGCTTCTAATGCCCCACTTCTCTTCGACAATTATTTTCTCGAAAAATTCGAATTGCAATTAGCATATGTTACATTAAAATATCATTAGTTTTCAGCTGAAAAATCAGGGAAGATTTAGATCTACGTTATTTCTATATAGTTAAAACTTCTTTCAAAACTCTCAAAATATTTTTGATTTTCTGAAAAACTGTTCTAGTTAAACATCATGGAAATAAGTAAGATACAAACAGAGAGGCAATTTATTTAATTTTTGATTGGTAGAATATTTTAATAAATTTTCATTAGAGAAAATATATCACGAGAGCAAAATTTATATGAATTTTTTTTCTTTTCTCTTAATTAGATGATCCAAAAAATACAGATAATGCTTGGCTTGAAACTTCAATTTGTTGTTATATTCAAACAAATATCAATGAAAATATTTCATCAAATCAACATATCGATCTTAATGAACTTTTTCCTCATGAATCATTAAATGAAAAAACATCTTATACATGGTATCAAATAACACGAACAAGTAAAGTACTTGATAGTGAACGTGATGTTATAAGACTTATTGCTAAACGATATAATGCTTATTGGTAAATTTACTTTTGGTGGTTGTGGTGGTTGTGGTAATGGTTTTGGTTTATCAGTAGGAAATGTAACATTCCATGTTAATATAGGGTAATCAAATCGTTCATAACAATTAAATACTAATGCACAAAGTTGTTTATTACTATAACTCGATAACGATATTACTTCAATTACTGCATCCTATTTAATTAAAAATAAATAAAAAAAAAAAAAAAGAATAATTTTTTTTTTTGATTTGTTTTTCAAAAATAATTTACTTTATATTCATGAACAGCACCAATACAAACATTGATATCAATTAATTTAAATTCTTTACAAAATCCATTAACAACATTTTCTATATGTATAGTTTGATTTGCTTCAATAAGTAATCGAACCTAAGAAACGATATAGAAAATTTTCGTAGAAATAAATTCAAAAAAACAAAATCTCTTACTACTGGTACAACTAAATTACAAAATTCACAATAAGTTTTATTATATCGATGTTTAAATATCCAATGAATTTTTTTCAAATTTATTGAATGTTCAAAACGATGACGATATTTTGTAAATTTTATTAAAAGTTCTTGATTATTAGCAATTAATTCAATAGTATTGTTTTCATTTATTGATCTTGTATGAATTATTATGTAGAAAGTTAAAAAATAAAATAAAATATATAGATAATAACGAAATATTGACCACATAGTTGAATATACACTAAGATAGAAAAAGAAAATGGAACTAAAGCTAAGTATTTGAATTTTATATCTTGTTCATTGATATCAGAATCACATGCATTACTTTTTTTTTATCCTGAGAGATTATTAGTACATGCTTTTTTTTTTTTTATCAAATAAAATATTTTATCATAAGATAGAAAAAACAAAAAAAATTGTTTATACAAAAAAAAAAAAAAGACAATTAAACTACTATCACAATTATTGCAAATATCGAGCAACTGTTCGATGAATTGGAAAAGTTTCTCCATGATGACAAATATCTGTTGGATCATCAAGATGAAGACCCTAAATATACAATTAAGAATCAATTAATAAAACATAATCTTAGAGAATGGATGTGAATAGAGGTGTAAAAATTTGAACGTTTCATATTTTAATAGTAGCTGAACTTTACAATTCTCTGGGACACACTTTTTTTTTTTCTTCATGTTCCGATTTCCGTTGACTGATTGTATAAAGTGCAGTAGTCGATTTATTACTTTTGATTTTTTGAACTTACAAAAGTAAATGCACCTCCATAATTATTTGCTTTAATAAATAAAGCTTTTTCTGCTGCTGCTCGTACATCACCAACATTAGTCCATTGATCATTATAATATGTATAATTAACTTTAGCTTCATCATCCCAATGTGATCCAACAGTTTTAATAAGTAAACAATATTCAATAAATGTCATCCATCCATTACCATAACCAACACCAACAACAGGTGCTGCAAAATCATGATTATATGAATTATTTAATTGAAATGTATGACCAAGTCCTTCGAGTCCAATAAGAATTTTATGTTTTGGTACATTTTGTTCAACAAGATAAGCAGCACTCCATTCTGTATTATATTGTCGAGCTTCATCTTTTTCAATATTTTTAGGATAAATTGGTGAACTATAACCAGTTTGTTTATCATAAATGCCTGAAATTAAATCAATAGAGAAGTTTGTTGGTTTTTTTTTTCTTCTTCTTTTCTATTAATTTATAAAAGAAAAAGAAAAAAGCATCTTACTATGATAATCATAAGTCATTAGATGAATCAGATCAAGTAGTTGACCTAGGCGTCCAATTTCATAACAATTATCAATTGTATATTTGCCTGCACCAACAGCTGTCGTTAAAAGAAATTCATCTTGAAATGTTTTTTCTACGACTTTACGAAGTTCTTCAATAAATTGACTATATAATGATTTATAATCACCACATGGATATTCCCAATCAAAATCGAGACCATTAATATCCTATTCAATTTTAATTATA
>CAJNOL010001318.1:0-69180 GCA_905250125.1 Rotaria sordida | reverse complement strand
ACTATTACAGGTAAATTTTATTTACAAAATAGAAAAAAACAAAAAAAGAACTTTTCGTTATTTATTTAAGATTCATCAAATATGAGACAAGAATCAATTGATTATGTTCCACCTGAAATGTCAACTGATCATCATGATTCAGATGTATGTTATATAGATATTTAATGTGTCAGGAATTTTTAAAAAAAAAACGATCAAAAAATTCAATTGAAATATTATTATATACAGTTCAACAAACTCTACAATAATTAGAAACAAGCAGTTTCAGTTTATCGATTACCGATGACAGTATAATCAGAACCTATGTCGTTGATGAGACTATCAGTATTTACATAGCTTTTGTTTGGTTCTGATTAGAAGGTGGCAGAGAGCTTCTCAAAACTACAGAGAAATCATTTATTCATTCGTTTTTTTTTTTCAGAAACATAAAATTCTCAGTTAGAACTCTTAATACTTTCGTTATCAATTGTGAATACTTTTTTCTCGAACTTTCACTATTAGAGGAGGAATACAAAATAAATTAATTTAAAACTTTATTACTTTACTTAAAAAAAATTGATCGTATGCTTCTTATGGAAGTGTTGTGAATAACACATTTGAGAAAGTATACTATATCAGTATTTCAAGATAAGATATTCATCGGATATCTAACAAGCTACTTGTTCGAAATATGTTCAGCAAAAAAAGATACTTAAAGTTACTGTACAGATATTGAGCTGGATTTTATACATAATATTCTGCAGTATCTATTAAATAAATTTGAGATATGTTGATAATCAAATCGTACATTTGACATTTGTCTTTTTAATATATTACTCTTTAAAATATTGCAAACAGAACTTCATTTTTATATAAACAATCAATTCCACGAAACTATTAAAAATGTTCAGGTGGAAATACACCGAGTATTTATATCAACATTACACATAAGTAAAAAATAATATGTATAGCAAAAATATTTTAAGGAATAATATTGAGAGAACAGATCGGTTAACACTCGGCTCAAAGACTCGAAATTAAGTTTTGCTAGCTTGAAGATTTGTGAGATGTCTTTTCTCTCGCTCACTTACGAGGGAACCTCTTCAGATGTTAAATCACTTTTGGCTTGAGACTATAGTCATTAGATAGACCCTATTGAGATGTGCTCAGATTCATAAGGGTTCGGGTGCATGGGCTTCTGGGGGTGAGATATTGGATTTTTTAGGGTATTTTTCTAATGGGGCCTTGGTATTCGAGAAAAATCAAACTTTGGAATTTACACCTGAAACTTTGCCCAATTAAAGGTCTCTACTAGAGTAGATATCACACAAAATTTCAGATCTTTAGCACAAACCGTTCGTCAGCTACTGGTTTCTCAAGTGCGAGCTTCCTCCATGTAGGAGCCATAGGTATTTTGATTAGTTTATAGTTCATGAAAGGTTTGTGCTAAAGGTCTGAGATTTTGTGTGATATCTACTCTAGTAGAGACCTTTAATTGGGCAAAGTTTCAGGTGTAAATTCCAAAGTTTGATTTTTCTCGAATACCAAGGCCCCATTAGAAAAATACCCTAAAAAATCCAATATCTCACCCCCAGAGGCCCATGCACCCGAACCCTTATGAATCTGAGCACATCTCAGTAGGATCTATCTAATGACTATAGTCTCAAGCCAAAAGTGATTTAACACCTGAAGAGGTTCCCTCGTTAGTATAAATCCAGGAAAAGAGTTATGTATCCTTTAAGCTTAACGTTTGAATTTTGTTGAGAAAAGCTTTTTCTTTCATAAAAAATAAATACGTTTTTTTGAGCTCAGCATATAGGATTGTATTGTATGATTTATATTTTCTCAAAAAAAAAATATAATCTTATGAATTTTTTTTTTTTGAATTACTAACATTTTATATCTATGTTTTTGTTAAATTATTTTATTTTTAAATTAAGAATGAACACGAAGAAAATGCCGGTGAACAAGTACATTATGTTGAAAAACATGTTGAATTTACAGATGATTTAAATAATGATGAAGAAAATACGAGAGATCATCAACATCAACAAAAACTTCATCGACGTGATACACCACATCATTTAAAAAATAAACGTATTATTAATAAAAATAATGATTCAATTTCATTTGATGTAATAATTTTATTTTTCTTTAAAATTCATACTTACATTTTGAATTTTTTCTAGCAAATTATGTCACATAGTTCAACAAAATCATCATTAACAAGTCCAGGAAAAGAAGTATGTTTAGAAATAAATATGATTATAAAAATTCATAAGATATTAAATATTAATCATACCCATAAAAATTACATTTCTGTATAATCAGAAGATCTATCTATATTTTGAATTCTATTTAGAGATTTTTATTTAAAATGAAAAACTTCATTAATTTAAAAATAAAATTATGAATTCGAATAAAATACATCAAACTAAATAGTTTAATATTGTAGTTTGTCATAATCATATTTAAATAGTATAAAGAGTTTAAATCATTTATTGAAAAGTATTTCGGATTCTGATACAAATTAGAGATATACTGAGTTATCCTATCCTATAGTAGAGAGTTGCAAGTTCTTTCAGACCTAGGCTCGGATCTACAAAACGTGGACACACAGATCCTCTATTCTGCAGGATTGGATAAGGGTAAGAAAATTTTTCTCAGTCAGAGTATAGGATACGAAAAAGAAAACTTACTCTACACATCCCTAATACGAATTTCTATTGATTTCATTAATAATTAATCTTTATTTTTTAGTCGAGATCATCATCTATTCAAACAAATACTCGTCCGATGACACTTCATCAAGAACAATTAACACTTATTATTCGTCGTTCACCTAATACTGGTCTTGGTATTAGTATAGCTGGTGGTATTGGTTCAACACCTTTTAAAGATAATGATCATGTAAAAAAGAAAAAGCAAAACAATTATTTTTTATTTTTTATTTTTTTTTTCTTAGGGAATATTTTTAACAAAAATTAATGAAGAAGGACCAGCAGCTCAAGCTGGTTTACTTGTTGGTGATAAACTTTTATCTGTTAATGGAATATCATTAATAAATTGTGACCATAGTGACGCTGTATCTGCTTTAAAAAAAGCCGGTGATAATATTGAAATGATTGTTATACGTGAAATTTTACAATCATCTGATGATTATAATGAAAATAATTTAATAAAAGAAGGTGAAAAATTTTCAACAATTATTCAACGTGATGAAAAACAAGGTGGACATTTTGGTTTTTCAATTGCTGGTGGAAATCAAACACCAACAATAAATACAAATGAAAATTTATATATATCAAAAATTAATAATCAAGATAAAAGTTTATCATTAGCTGTTGGTGATCGTCTTTTATCTATAAATGGTTATGATGCAGGAAATATAACTCATGATCAAGCTATTGATATTATTAATAATGGTGGTAATAATATTGAATTAGTTCTCTATCGAGAAAAATTTACTAATGGAAATCAAAATATAACTACAACAACAACAGCAAATATTGATAATATAATTGAAGTTAGTTTGAAATAAAAAAAAAAGAAAAGAAATAATTTTAAAAAGTAATTTGAATGAAATATTTAGGAAGCACGTGTTACTAAAGGTAATGGTCCAATGGGTTTAAGTATTGTTGGAGGTATTGATCAAGCATGTCCACCATTTGGAATGAAACAACGTGGTGTATTTGTTTCTAAAGTAAGATAATTCGATGTTGAACTACTAAAACATTCTTTTTTTTCACGATGGAATTAGTCCAGTTGTAAACTATCATTTGAATTCATACTGGACTAACAAGGAGGTCTTGGTAAGACTAGAAAAGTCTGAAAAAAGATTCATCTTTATGGATTTTTGGAGACGAGTTTACGAAATTTTTTGGAACTGAAATTTTACCCATAGATAGATCGAATAACTGTTAGAATATTCCGAAAGTTTTGTTCGAGCAGAAGATTATGTTGTCGAGATATTGAATTATATATCTGCGACAAACGACTATTGTTTTTTGGAAATTCAATATCTCGATAAAGGAACATTCTTTTCAACTGAAACTTTCAAAATATTCTAAGGATCATTACTCAGATCGAGAAATATGGTCCGTTTCCTGCCGAAGAACGGTGTGTTTTCTGTGGAAGCCTACCGTAAACTCACGAATCCGATCGCCAAAATCATTGGTCTACATATCAACGAAATCTCAGATTGACATCCTATTATTTAATTGTCCAAAAAATCGATCAAAAATTTAGTAAAACACTCGTAACTCGTCTCCAAAGGCTGATGAGAATGAACTGTTTTTGGGCTTTTGCTAGTCTAACAAAAACTTTCTTGACGCTCAAGATGAGCTCAAACAACGAATTACAGTTGGCTTACGAGAGAACCTTCCAAGATATAGAATCTTTTCCATGGATAATGTAAACAGCATGCATTTTTTTGAAAGCTTCATATTTCGATGAGACTTTGTTTGAAACTTATGAATATTTTTATAGAAGCTAATCTAATTGAATTTTCTATATGCTTCAATTTTTAGACCAAAATTCAAAAATACGAGTTTTTCGAAAACCTGAAACTCCTAGAAAAGAAAATTCGATAGCTTAGTTAAATAATAGAAAGCAAAATCCTTTTAGAGTTTTTATTAAAACACTATGTAGTATCTATCAGCAAAAAAAATCACTGAAATTGGAAAGGAACACTTCAGAAGGTTCTCTCGTCAGTAAAAAAAGAGTTTATACTACTTGAAAAGTTCTTCCACAGTTTTTCAAGATTTAAAAAGAAAAAAAAATTACATCTTCTTGAATAGATTCTTCCAAATGGTTCAGCTTCTCGTACAAATCTTCGTATTGGTGATCGAATATTAAAAGTAAATAATCGTGATGTATCACAAGCAACACATTTAGAAGCTGTAGAAGCACTTTTACAACCAACTAGTGAAGTTGTTTTACTTGTACATCATGATCCACAACCATCAGGATTAAAAGTAAATCCAAAAGAAAAACAATTTTTGCCAAAAATTTCACATTATTTTTCATGATTATTTAGGAAGTAACATTAACAAGACAAGCAGGTGAACCACTTGGTATTAGAATCAATGGTGGTGTTGAAGGAAAACGTGTCAATCCAGATGATCCAGAAGATGATGGAATATTTGTTACTGAAGTCTGTTTTTCTAGTTTTATCATTTTTCTTTTAATAAAATTTTTTTTTTTAATTTAAAGGTAAAAGATGGTAGTCCAGCATCTGGTATTCTTTCTATTGGTACACGAATTCTTGAGGTAAGATCAACAAAAGTTTTTTTGCCTCCATGTGTGTTACTGCCATGATTGGCATGTTTTCTTTTTTGCCTCATTCGTTGATTGTATCCATATGTAACTATATGATTAAATATTAGTTTATATGCTTTATGACAAATGATTATCACCAAATAATAATATCAAAGAAAAAAATCCAGAAATTAGATACGACCGATATTGATTATTTAAATCACAATATGATTATTATTTGATTTAATTTTATATGAATTATTTATTCATCTATCAAATTGCTATTTGCTTCATTTGTAACTTCGTCTAGTAATTGCTTAGACGATAAATTTCGTCTAGAAAAATCGCTTATTCTAGACATTCAATAATATTTTTGATAAATAATGATGGCTTTGTCTTTCAGAAAAATCATTATCAATAAATAGTAATCCATCATTATTAACAATATCGATTGATGATACAATAAGAGATTATTGTGAAAACAAATCTTGATGATATTATACATTTAAATCAAATATTTTCATTTAATAAATCATCAAAATGTTCACAATCAAGTGAATTTATAAGAAGAAAAAAAAATCATTATCGACAATGAAATACAAAAAGAAACAAAATTATCTTGTGTATCAAGATTATTTCATAAGAAAAAGAAAGAAAGAAAGAATAGAATTAATATTTACACAATAAAGTTCTACACCAACTATTATATCTAAAGAGTTGATTTCAAAATTGTGTCAAGAAACATCTATTATCTCCTTCAAACAATATTAAATCAAAACCTTTACTAGAGGAATCTTCAACTATTCCAACACAAATTACAATAAGACTTCAACCTTCATATAAATCTTTATCTTTATTATTTGATTCTTCATCATCAATTTCAACACTAACATCATCAATTATTCAATCGAATATATCATCATCATCAACTTATCATCTAAAATCAAGTTTAAATTATAATCAATATTCTCGTAAAGAATAAATTCTTTAAAAAGATTGTTCTTATTGCTTTAGTGAAAATCTGTCATCAATTAAAAATGATTCTCATAACAATAATAATAAAAATTTAGAAAAAATTTCTAATCATTCATTAAATCTTTTACATGCTAAAGAAATGTATTTATTATCGACTAGTAGTTCAATAAATGAATGATGTTATTTATCATCTGAAGAATATTCTTCAATAGATGAAATAAAACAATTAAATTTAAATGAAATTATTTATACTATTTATTCAACAGTTGATAATAATAATAATAATCAATGAAATGAAATACTAGATGCATTAGCATCATTATTACAACAAACTGCATAAGAAACATCATTTAATTTACAAGATAATGAAGAAGATATTCTAAATATATCTGAACAAGTACCGAGACTTGATCAGATTTTTGTTCGAACTGTTCTCTATGAAATTATGATGAGATCTTTTAGTTTTTATTTACTTATTCTTATGTGTCGTATATAATTATATCTGAAGCCTACGAATTCTATTATATCTAATTAGATAAATCTTAATCGAATAATAAAATATTTTAGTGCAACGAATGCGGCTAAAAAATAAAAAGAAACTTACCAGTGTATTATCCAGTATGGAAACGGCATATCTACAAAGAACCGAATATAACTCTCCTAAAGTTTATGGTTATTCTACCATTTACTACGTGTTTGTGTTCCAAAAAATAGATATTTATCCTTCCAGAGTTTTAAATCGCCTTTCCGATAGAGAAAATCTGGATACAACACTGAAATTTATTATTGTTTTTCTTTTTTAATCCTATATATCTATTTCATTTAGGTTAATAATCAAAGTTTATTTGGTGCTCGATTAGATGATGCTCAAAAATGGCTTAGTATACCAACTGAAACAATTAATTTGTTAATTTGTCATGGATTTAAACTTAAAGAAGTAAAAAAAAAAAAAAGAAAAGACCTTTTAAATAATTTTTTTGTTTAATTTTTACTTTTTTTAAAACTTAGACAAATACTATAATTAGTCCAACGAAATCATCAAAACAAATCGATGCTAATCGATCATCATTAACACAACAATCTAGTTCACCAATACCACCAATAAGACATAATGGTATATTATCATCTCATAATGTTTCACATTCGCCAAAAATAACAAGTCCTGTTTATACAAATACTAAACAACAACAATCACCTCAACCACCGCCTGTTCCTGTTAAACCAAAATATCGAACACCAAGTACACAATTTGTGCCAATTAATGGAGATAATCATAAACAATCAAAAATACAATCACAAAATGGTTTTGAAGTTGATGAAGTAAATAATTTGATTTTGGAAATTAAAAAAAGAAAAAAGAATTTTACAATATGTTCTTTTTATTTAGTCTGATTTTTCAGTAACAGAATCAGAACGATCATTTAAAGATAAGAAAAAATTTTTTGAAAGTGGATTCAAAGATTCTGGACCTAAACCAAAACGTATATTGACATAGAATTTTATTTTTCTACTTCAATTAAATATTTTCTTTTAGCTCGACAATTTAAATATATTAATGAACATGAATTATTACAAATGAAACAAGAAGAAGGTAACAGTGAATTTCAAGTCTGAAGTCTATAGTATTTTCTCCCAGATCAAATGTCGATTGTTCAATAACAGTTATTCTATTTAACATGAGTTCTTAATGGTATCCTCTCTCTCCTGTTTCTCCCCGATGCTATGTGTGATCGAGTTGAAAATTTTTTTACCAGCAAGAGGATATTTTCTCCTTTGAATAAAAAAACCAAAATATTGAAGATACCCATGGTTTTTTTTTTCAATACAGCTATCAAAAATCAGCAGAGTGAATTTTTTTTTTGAAACAAAAAATAAATCTTCGTCCTAAACAGTGTATAGTGTATGTGAAAGAAAATTTAGTTCGATCGGATGTACTAGATTGAAGAAACGATGGCGTTTCTGTACTTTTTTTTCATAAAAAAGTTGATTTGAGAAAAATGCAAAAAATATATAGTTTTTGCTAATTTGATTTTTTAACATTTAAAGATAGTTTTTTAGATCTCCAAAATGTACTGAGCGGATAGATACTACTTCAGACTGTGCAATGATCACAAAAAAAAAATTTTGAGTCATGAAAGGGAAGACATTCTCTTAAAACCAACTTATGGCGCGAAAGTCTCGCTGCAAAATATTCTCTCATTTTTCAACCACGAAAAGACAGCTGGCTAAAGCCAGAATTAGAATTTTTCGAATATGCTGTTTTAAATTTCCTTCTGGATTAAGATTGAATAATTATCATCAGATTATTTCGAAAGATCTAAAATAATAATTGTACAAAATTTTGTATTCTGATTGACACTTATCAAATTCAAGATGTAAAACAGTTTTTAATGATTCAATTTTCTAGAGCAATATTTGTTCTTCAAAACATATTATTTACTTTTGTATGACAGATTTTTAAAATTCGATGTTTTTGAAACAGTAATTTTTTGACAAATATCGATTTCCATATAAACTACCTCCTTCGTGAAAATGCATAGATGAGATTTCACTTATTGTAATATCTCATTTTGTATAGAATTTAGCGTTCTATCATTATATTGACTTGCAGCTGTTCCAAGATATAAAGTAAGGATTGCACCGAAACGGTTATTTTGCTTTGTACATACTAGGTATGTATAGGAACAGTTTTAGCTTCGGATCTCGGAAAACGAAATTGCTAAGACAGGAATTGTGACTACAAGAAAAAGGTTGTCTCGACTGGAATTCAAGATTATAGTTAAATATTCTATGATTTGAAGCGAATTATCTTATAAATCATATCAATCAGAAATTAGATAATCCAAAGAAAGTGTTAGTCATCGACTGAATCAATCAAAAAACTGAACGTTGAAGAAGATACGAATAAGATCTCGAATAGCTTTCCTGTAGATCATGATAGAAACCAAAAACCAAAAACTTAGTTTCACATATCTCTAGTACAGACACTAATTTAGACTTTTTCTATAAGAGATGAATATAAGTTTTTCGATGATTTTTCGACTGCAGAAAAGAATATATGTAGGCGTCTAGAGATATATTCGGAAATAGTGAAGGATTCTAATTTTAACTCTAAGTAATTGTCTTTTAGTCGCTGAAAAATTTTCTGATTTTATGAAGTTTCACAGTTGACTTCTCAATTCTTAATTAGAAAAAAAAGGTTATTTTTAAATTCATTTTAGAACAAAAAATCAAATCGATGAGTCCAACTGAATTACTTCAATCTCGAACACTCTATACTGGTGATGTAAATGATTCTGAACTTATGCAAACAACATTATCTCAATATCAAACACCAAATTATCTTGCTAAGTATGAAAATTTTTGTTCTAATAAAGCGATAAAAGAAAAAAAAACAACATCTATAATTGATTTCTATTTTTTTTTGTTTTTGTTTATTTAGACCAGAAGAAGATCAAACAGATGATGATATTATTCAACAACAATCACGAAAATTACCATCGACTGCAAGGTAAAAAAAAAATTTATTTATTAATTTTGTATCAACAAGAAAATTTAATATACATGTTAGAATGCATTCACTCGAACAAGATAATGCTACTGCTCGTACAATGATGTCGAAAGTGACTATCGGTAATAAATAATTAATATATGTCTATGAATTTTGTTAGTTTTTTTATATTTGTTTTGATATTTTTTTTAAACAGATTCTGCTATAAATTAATGGAAAATCTTAAAATAAAAAATGATTTTATTTAAAAATAAAATTGATGATCAACAAATATACGAACTTATCTTCTTTTTCTTTCCCTTTATATATTTATGCAATTTACTGTTTCTTTGTGTACTGTACATAAACAGAGTTCTTCAATCTTCATCTTTTTTAATAGCGACATTTGTCACTGTTTAATTCTCAAGAAAAAAAATATATTTGCAAAGCAAAAAAAAGGATTTGTCGTATTTATACATAATCTTTATCTTGTTTCTCTTTAATTAATGAACTCATCATTTTTTGTTGTGCTTTTTTTTTTTTTTATTGTTTCTTCATTTTTTTTTCTCATTCTTAAGTAAATATTACTCGAATTGAATTGTTTCTTTGATTAATTCTATACATAATATGAAGAAAACTAGTTAGTTTTTTCATTCTTAATAAATCTTCTATGACAACATATAATCGATGATATATTGACATATTTCAAAGTATTCAAGAAATAACAACAGAAGAAAATAAGAAGATAATTATTATTTTTATTAAAGAAAAAAAGTTCAAAAGGTAACGGAAAACTTATTGTCAAAACACTAAGACTTACACTCATTGATATTAAAGGTTATAATGTATTCGACCGTTAGAGGATGGATGACTGTGAGAGAAAAGATCTCTTTCATCATCACCTATTCTTTTCTTGTCTTGTCCTATAACAAAATAGATATTTCAAATGGTGATTGGACAATTCGTTGCAGGTGTATCGATGTAGGTTAGAACCCGCCGTTCCGGATCTGAAAATTTTGGACTTAGTGGGCTCTAGTCGTCTGAGAAATGTGTAGGGTGGACTAGTCATCTAGTAGAAAAAGTAACTTGTATCTTTATGATGACTATACAATTCCGATTAGAAAATTTCATTGGGAGTATCAAAGTACGGTTCGATTGGATCCGAACATTTTGAACTTAACGGGTTACGAGAAATTTTTGGGTCTGATGGATTCCACCAGCCGGCCGTCAGGATGGAGTAAGGCATCAGGATAGGACAACAAGTTGTTCTGCACCCAGCTCTAGTATGGATGTTGGTGTGAGCGAAGATCTTTTGTGCACTCTCATTCACTCCCTAATCCACACATACACCCAGGGTTGTCAATCAGAGATGGAATCGGTGCGTGTTTTTTTTTTGTGGAACTGAATCGAACCCATCTCTGCTGCCAATTATACTTCATTTTGGGGTACAGTACCTCATCTCCACATTTTATTAGTATTTATTTTTTTTTAGAGATATAGACAACGATGAAAGTTAGGAGGAAGTATTCTGAGGTTGCACATAACTTGTATGGCAGTGATCAACAGAATCACAAACGTTTATTTAATTTCCTATTTAAATGCATTTGCAGACGATGTATTCGGTCATATGCATTACGCGTAGACATCAAGTCGAAATTCTATGATAACTGATACAGTTGCTGCTGCATTGACAATTCCATTAAACTGAAAAATTCAATATGCAGATTTTTATATAGTTGGACAGTCTCAATCAGAAATGATCAAATGTATAATAAACAAACAAAAATACAGTCATATAAAAAGATTTGCACCAGTCGATTTAAACAATTAGCGTTCGTTTTAATGAACAGTTTTTGTCTTCCTTTCTAAAGCAAATTATGAGCAGAATAGCATTTTTGTAAACTTATTTTTCCAGGAATAAATGAACAATACAGATAATTTCTTGCACAAAGAAAGATGATTATCAAATACAATTGTCGATTCGATAAAATCGTGGAGAGTTACTTCGATGTATCAATATAGTAGGAATTTTGTTGTGATGTTTTCATATTGACATCTTTCGACATAACAAAATGACAATTTTCAAGAAATTAATAAATTCTTTGATGAAAATTATCCGAAATTAACAAACATTCTTTGTGTTTCGGAACAAAAGTTTGACTACCGAAATAGGAAATTTATATATGATAATATATCCAACATGAAACAAGAAAAGATATAAATAAAAGATGATGAATTCGTGTTGAAATTCAACATGACTGAAATCAAAATTCAATCTAAAAAAAGCTTTCTTGATGCTTATTTAAAAAAATGCAAAGTTGTTTTTTTTTGACGAATATTCAGACATCATTATTTTTATCAATTCTCAATCTGATGAAGATCGGATTCAAGTTTCATAATATGCTCAGTGTGCAATTCAAAAATAAAATGGAAACATCATTGAACAAATTTCGAGAAAATCATAATGATTCGTTGCAAGAATTGAATTATTAGACAATTTATATAAAAAATGAAAAAGAAAAAAAAAAACATCAAATTTTATTACGTATTCAGTGAAAAAGTAATATCGTTAGTGTCCTATAATCTTTTTTTATAATTGAGACATAAGAAATTCAATGAAAAAATTCTCATATTGACAATTGATTTGATAAAACTGAAAGACTGTGTCGATTAAAAAGATTATCATTTACTCAATTGTGAAACTGCGATCTCTGACTTTATGAAAACATCCGTCAATTGATGAAAGCATATGCTCCTCACGTCCGATGCTAAAAATAAAGTATTTAATATCCAATGTTTGAGAATTAATGTACTCTATCCAGTCACGATCTTTTCAAGGTTATTGATGTTATCATTCCAATACAAAGTCAGATGCATTGAAAAGTATTCTTTGCTTTACGAGATAGCTTATGTTTATGACACATTTTTATTTTCATACCATCGGATATAAAAATTTAATTATAAATCAAATAGTATGATGATAAAGATAAACAAGGAAAGCTTCAGGTTGTTTTGAATTAAAAAAACTATAATAGCAATTATTTGTTGCACTAAGAGTTTTTTTTTCGATAGTTCTACATTTTTCACTTGTAATTTTTTTCTCTCTTAAACTCTGAAACGTTTATTAAAGGATGAAGAATTTTACAGAGAATGTTCTAGAATAAATAAAATGTCAACCAAAGAACATTCTCAACAATCTTTCATGTCTTTTTTACCTTTCTTTGGTCATTGCAATTGAATAGATGAGTAGGTGCTTATCATTTCAATTCTACGTTGATAAGAAAAAAAAATTTATAAACAAAGTCAACAGTTTTGTAGCACCAGAAATTCTCTATCCAATGAACTTTAGTAATTATATTGAGGATTGCAACAAAAAAAAAGAAATAAGAACAACATTTTGACCTATTTATTATGCGCCACGCATTATAACTTGAATCATTAAAACGATTGAAATTTTACAAACAAATTACTCTTATCACGATTTCGATAGAGCACGGAAGTAGAAGTACACGTATATGATAAATAGAAGACCCTTACTTTACCAATAAGTCTTTGTATTTGCTCTCATTTATCTATATCATAAACACATACACGTACAGACTGACTGATTCTCAACATTAGGATGTTTATTGTATGAAAGCAGAAGTTTATCTTGATAAGAAAGCAAAGTAACTATGTCAATCCAAATGACGTAATTATTTGTTAAACTATTTATATTTAAGAAAAAGATTAAGTTTTTGTTAAAAGCGTTTTTAGCAAATTTAACAAGTTGGTTGAAAAGAACATATTAATACTCTAAATTAGTATGACAACATAAATATGCATCGAGAAACAATGAGAATTACTCAAGTAGCTCCAGGAAATGACAATAATAAATGAATAAAAATTGTTTACGGTAACTTATCAAAATACATAAATAAATAGAAAATGACGAAATAAATCATGAATAATCTCTTCCTAGTATATTATAAGTTATGATCATGTTGAACCAAAACAACTTTAAAAATCGTTTCTTGCCTTCCAAACAACAAACATACTCAATTGTAACTGTAGAATAATCATATTGTAGAACTCATATGTATTTTTGAAGAAAATAGTGAGTGTAAATTTTAAGTCGAAGTTTCACGGTTCCTCTTCCCTCTCCATTACAGACTTTAGTAACTGAGAACAATAGGTGTCAGACTTTCTAGAGTTTTTTTTTGCAAAATTGCTGCAGTTATAATTTAAAAAAAAATGAATATCATTGTTTGTGAATTAATTAACATATATAATAGTGCGTAAGATCTATTGTAGATATGATGGATATATAAATTAGACTTATTGTGAATTAATTCAATGATTACAATAATAAGAATGTTAAATTAAGAAAAATGAATTAAAAAAAAGAATGAATAGCAACAATGCTAACAAAAAGATAAAGCAACCGTAGAAAAAATAAAAAAAAATACTTCTATTCAAAATGCAGAAATTAGAGAGATCCATACTCTGATAATCGATTATCCTACAAAACAACTATCGTCTACGAAAGATTTTTCACTTTACATATTTTTTATTAGGTTAATGAACATATGTGAGTTCCACATTTCAATTTCAAAAGGGCTATGCTAATAGACTTTTTTCTGCTCAAAAAATGAATGTTATTTTTCTTGAAAATTTAAAATAAAAAAGTATTATAAATAATTAAAATAATCTATCTGATGTCTTGAACTGACGTGCTTGTCTCAAGTAGACAGATTCAATAACTTCTTTCGAGTTTTCATATTGAAAATACAAATTAATTCATTATTTTCAATTTTTACTTTTCCATAATGAATTACCATGAAACAATGAAAGATACATTACGTGTCTTCTTCGATTCATAAAACAAAGAATGCCTAGTCAACTCAAAAACGTGCTTAACATATTTTAAATAGAACTCATCTTGTTCAGGATTGTGTTTGTCATTTAACAGAAAGATATATGACAAAACATGATTAATAAGTTTGTTTTATAAAATATGATTAAAAGAACATAATTACATACATGAGAAAACTAGTTTTGAATAAATCATATACATCTGCAATCGTATAATTTGTTGGAGTCAAACAGTGCAATTTAGGAGGGAAAAAGAACAAAGATAAAAATAGATGTTTATCCTAAAGTGTTGATAATCTTATTTTTCTAGAGTTTTCTATTGTATAAATAGAAATTCTTTATCGTCTATGAGAATAAATATATAATGATAAATAAATCAAATAATAGAAGCATTTTAATATTAATATAAGAATTTTTAACATGTTTTCATAAATTACTCATGCATTGGCAAGAATAGAAAATAAAATACAGCAAAAGCACATAGAATGAAGATAATAATAATGTTTACAATATGTAATGAGGACCAGCTCTTACATTAATTAATCATTATTATTAGCAACACTATTTTGATAGCTAACGCATACAAATATTAAATACCAATAAGCAGACAGCCGATCAACGAATTTCACAAAAAAAATAAAATAAAATAAAATAAAATAAAAAGAGTATGTTTTGTCTTGTTTTTTTTTTAAAAGAAGTCTATTTCTGATATATTTGGTGTAAAAAGGTCCAAATCTGGAATGTTGTTCATATTAAATACATCATTAACAGTATCAAATACTGAAAATTTATTCTTTGATCTTTTCTCTTCTTCATCAAGCCAATTAAAAAGTTCATCAATATGACCAAGTTCTTGTGTTCCAGATGATAAGAATTTGTTATTAAAATGTGTTGCAAATGGAACCTGTGCAATATATTGAGGTTGATCAAAGACACTAAAATTTTCTTTTTCCATGTATTCATAATCAATTCGTTGCCGTTTATATTTTGGTTTATCATTCATTGATAAACATTGATCATTGGGTGCTTGAATAAAAAGAAAAAAAGATAAAATAATGAAAAAAAAATAAAAATAAATAGTAAAAATGGAATTACTAACACATTGAAATATTTGTTGTTGTTGAATTATTTAATATTATATTTGACATACACATTGATTCTGATTGAATAAAAGCTTTTCGTCGTTCACTATTTTGTTTATTGATATAATTAAGACATTGATATCGCATGAGAGGACTAAATTATAAATAAAATAGAATATTTTCAATTTTGGTACGAAAAATAAATATTTAACATACTCAATAAGCTGTGCTAGAAAACCTAATTTTATTCTTTTACGTCGCCCTTCAATCAACGTATGTGTATTGCACAGAAAAGTAAGACGATCACCATTATGAGTAAACAGATCAAGGACACTCATAAATGTACAATGTGGACCTGACACTAAAAACAAAAATAAAACACTTATCAAAATTATACTAAACTATTATTAAAAACTAATCGTACGACAATTTTGTTTTGCTTGTTCTATTATATCCCAACATTCTGTTGGTAAAATACGATAAATTGATTGATCGATTAATTCATTTGGCTTATAACCTAATAAAAATTCCGTACTAAAACAAAAAAAAAAAAAAGAAATGAATATTTTTTTTATTTTTATTTATAAATAAAAATAAATAGAACAAACTTTGATGAAATTTCACTGATATTCAGTTGATCCGTAAGAACAAATCGAAGTGTTGTTGCACTTGTTGAACCAGTACCATTTGTTGGAATATTAGGTGTGCTTGAAAGAATTTGTTCACAACGTGCCACAAATAATGGTTCTTGACTTTCATCATTTTCAGTAAAGAAAAAATGACCTGTCAACACCATTGACTAGAAAAAACAAATTTTTATTTTTTTATTAACTAAAGAATTTATTTGTTAATTAAATTTACTTTCGTTTCTGTATTTGATCGATTAGGACGTTTACCTCGTGGTAATATCCAAGTGCAAATAGCACGTTTTTCATCCATTGTTGGTGTTGAAAGAATTTGACGGATCGTATCATGATCATTTTTACTTATACAATCATAAATACTTCTTAATTGAGGATAAAGTAATCGCTTAAAAATACAAAAACAAAAAAATATTATTATAAAAAAGAAATTTCTTTTAATTTTTTTTTCTACATACAACATTTTTACGTAAATAATATTCAACATTATCACTAATTAAAATAATTCTACCAGTTGTATTGACTGCAATAATAAAACCTTTAAGATCATCTGTAATCGATGAACTTTGAATGCCAGCTGCTAATTTAGTATTTCCTATAATAATAATAATAATAATAGATGAATTATTAATTTGATTATGTTCTATTTTATTTTTTGATATTCTTATTTGACTTACTATCAGCAATATCAGATGACCAATATTTACGGCGTAAAAGACGTGACAGCGTCAAGCTGAGTATATCATTTTTATTGAGTTTATTATTATCAAGATCATCAATAGATGAATCCATAAAAAGTTGACCTAGGGCTTCCAGAGCTTGACTAGTTTGTTTTCGTCGTTTATATGGTGTACTGTTACATTCTTTCAAAGAATTTGCAACAGATATTGGTTCACAAAATGAACGCTAAATGATTATAAATTTAATTTTTTAATTTTAATTAATGAAAAACAAAAAGTAATCTACCTTGAGATTACGTTGATGAGACATGTGCTCGGCACGAAAGTCGTTCAACGACAATATAATTGTCTTCGGAACTGTCCAGCAGTTGAAGAATAGAAGTATGCAGAACGAACTAGCGTCTTACAAAGAGAATACACGCACCACAACGACACAAAATAGAAGAATGCCGAGTGTCGATAGTTTTGGTATTTACACGGTCACCTTTTTTTTTTCTCTCTTTTTTGTTTTTTTTTTCTTTCTTTCCGACGACCGTGTATGAGAGAAATTACATTCAATCCTTTATTTTTTACAGATTTTTACCTGTAATCATTAAGAAAAGAGAAGACAACATCATATCTATGTAGTTGACGTCGACCGCCTACTTTATTCTTATTGTCAGTTTGTCAAATATCTTTCATTGTTATATTGATTCATTTTTTATTTAGATTCTATACCCCTATGACACTTATTACAATAGTATGAAAGAAAAGTATGATAAAGAAAGAGTATATATCTCTCTGTCCCTTCTTTGTAAAGTCGAAGGGATTTAATGCGCAAATAAACTTTGAATGGTGACACCTTGAACTGACTAAGGTGATGATTATCTTAATCATTGATTTTATTTCTATTTCGAATAGATTGCAATAAGAGATTTTTTTTTTTTTTTTGTTCAATTTTTATTCGTCGATTTTAATAAATAAATAACTTCTATCAGGCATGTTATATTTTATTTGTTTAGTATGATGAAATATGATCACTAAATAGAAAATGAAAATTGAGAAAACAAAAGCAAATAAAAGTGTCATACATTTGAAAACTGCGCAACAAGTGCTTATGAATATAAAGATAGGAAAAAAAAAATCTTTTATATTGTCCATTATTAAACAAAAAAAAGGCATAGACATATGAATACAAAATCTCGAATTAATCTTCAAGCAATCTGAATCATAAGGAAATAAATAAAGATGATAGCAATTTTTTTTCTCATTTAATTAAGTTCCGTTATAAAGTAATTTTTTTCCGGTACTATTTCAATTAATCTAAAAATCTTAAATTACTATGTCTACTGTCAAACGAAACTTAAAAGTTTACTCTTATGTTATATCAAGAGCGAAGAATGAATTGGATAAATGCAAAAATTCATATTATATAATAAACATTCACTTTATTTATAAAAAAAAACAATCGGAAGACAAGCTAGACGAATTTTTAAATTATAATGACTGTATTATATTTAATAAATAATATTTCTACAAGTTCAATATTTATATAAAATTCGTGATTTGAGTACGCTTGATGACATATTAACAATATTAGACTCACAATAAAAAGTTAGTCAATAAAATAACGATGATGAATATGTTTTTTTTGTAAATGACAACTATTTAAATAACCAATAGTATTTCAACTCCGTAAAATACAACAAATATAGGCTTATAGCTAAGCAAAAAAACAATACTACGTATGATTAATCGTATCTGTCAAAATATATCTTGTCTAATCCGATTTTTGAGATATAATTTGATTGACAACAATCATTTCTTTTTAACAATCACAACAAGAGTATTCAGAGTAATTGAATGAAAGTATCTCTTTTGTTTTATAACTATTCTTGAAAAGAATACAGGAATATATCTTCAATAAATTCAATTTTCATTTGAAAAGTACAATCTTTGATAATGACATTTTGATTACTATAATTAACAAAAATAAAATTCATTATGAAAATATCTTTTTAAGTATTGATTTATGTTCTGGATATTTATAAAAACTAGCGTTAGATTTAATTTTCTTTTCGGAGACACTCTTGATAACATCCTATTCTCTAAAAACATTTATGGTTATAATTATTTGTAGCCGACAATTTTTATTATAAAGAAACAACTTTTCTTTCAATAATCTCTGTCTCGTTTGCATGTAAAAGATAAGTTTCAAAGTTATTAATTCTCTTATTATAAGAGATGGAAAAAAGACTAAAAATAATAAGTTTGATAATTCATTTTTCAATCTAAAAATTTAATAAGTATAGTTTTTCCTTACATAGAATTATTTATAATAGAAATCGAATAAGAATTTTTATAGTCTCATTTTTTTAAATGAACACTACCAAACTGACAGAGCTATTTATTTGTCAAGACAATTATTATTTGAACTAATAAATCATTTCGATTGACATTGTATAAATTTAATAATCAGAAGTAATTCATTATCATTAGATGTTTTATTTGAAAAATGTGATGATGAAAAGTATGATTTAAATGTTTTTTTTTTCTTTATACATGTTCATACGATTACAGAAACCCAATCAATTAAAACTATAAAATCTACTAGTTATTTAGTAAAATGAAAAAAAAAAATCAATGTTATTCTTTTGTCGTTGGTAAAAGTTTAATATTTCGATTTAACATTTGTTGCCGTTGACGTCTATAAAAATATTAACAAGTTAGAATTCAATAATACATTCAAAAAAAAAATACTTTTTTCGGTACATCAATATTAAGTTTTTCGGCTAATCGTCTTCCAAAATCATCATCAACATTGGCAAATACAGCAACTACACGACGTATTATGTCTTTATCCGTACATTGTTGTAAATGATCAACAATATTATCAATTAAATGAGCACGACCACGATCATCTAATACTTTCTTTAAAAAAAAAAGAATAAATCAAATAAAATTTTTTTTTTTTTGCTTTACGAGAGAATCGTCCAAAGTCATTCATCATTTTTGAGTCTATATATTGATTATCAAGACTAGAATTCTTGTACAATAACTCGGATTCATTACATGTTATAAATGAGTTCAAATCATTGTACTGATAATTTTCTTCTTCGAAAGATTCTTTTAAAAAAAATTGAATTAAACCGGTATGAGCTACAAAATTTCTTGAAAGATACTCTCAACAGTAATTTTTTTTTTTCAATCTAAAGATATCCATGTTTTTGTGAAAAATTTTCAAATTCTCTGATTCAACGCATTGCTTGAAGGATTTCACCTATTGCTCTTATGTCTAATAACTCTAATACTTAAGGGATAAACGACGTACTTTCGTACTCTCATGGTTCTCTTATACTCCATGTGCTTCCACTCCACTCTCATTGTTGTTTTGTACTTTTACTGTACTCTCATACTTCAGAGTGTGGAAGTACTTTGTTTTCTCTTCAATAATACCTCTATAGAGGTAAAAAGGTATAATTTTTTGAATTTGTCGCGAAATCGGATTTCTCATCAACTCCTATCATCGTGTTCTTCTCTAAGTATAGTTTGATATGACGTTGGAAATGGTGACTGTCTCACTAAATTCTATAGACATAGGGAAGCCAAGAGATTCTGCTAGTTGCATCTTATAATACTACAATGAGCTTCGCTTTTTAGATCTGGAAAAATCTGTACTGAAAAAAAACGATTTTTGAATGGTAATTAGCTAGAAAATGAGGCTTTTTTTAACGTAAATAGTTGATTTTTTAAAAGTAACTACCAGGTAGTGTGTTGATCACGAGAGTTTCAAACAGCTTCTAGGTTTAATTAAAATTAGAATATTCTAAAAGGTTCAGAAAAAGTGATTATGTTTGTCTTGAGATATCGAACTTTTAAATCCGATACTCGAATTTTTCTTACAGACTGAATATTTCAAAACAGATACATTTATTTTTAGTTGAAATTTCGAGAAGATTCTATTTTCAATTCCACCGGATCTACTAAGAAACTTTTAGATAAAAATTGCTCAATTATCATGAAAATATAGACTTAAAAACGTAGTGAATCACTTCATATGATTTTCTTATAGGTGATTTATCTTACTTGATAGAAAACTCGTGGTTGAGTA
The DNA here is from genome assembly GCA_905250125.1 of Rotaria sordida. Taxonomy (NCBI): domain Eukaryota; kingdom Metazoa; phylum Rotifera; class Eurotatoria; order Philodinida; family Philodinidae; genus Rotaria; species Rotaria sordida. The sequence goes on along the minus strand of CAJNOL010001318.1, from coordinate 48,130 downwards.
AAGTTATCATCTTCACTTGCTTCATGTCGTGCTGCCAAGCCTGATTCAAGTGTTGCATGTTCAATATGTTTGTCACGATTTGTTACATCTGGACCATTAAATGAATTTCGATAATAAGTTGGAGCACCACCTGTATTTTGAAAATTAATTCTTCTTATTTTATTTTGTTTTTTTGATAGATAAATTAATTAAACTAACCTTGATTATGACATGCTTGCATTGTACCATCACGTTGATAAGTACAAACTTTAACATTTTTATTTGTTTCAGGATTATTAACTGGAATAAGAAGATGATTGGTTCCAACACGATGAAGATGTGTATCAGCATATGAAAAAAGTCGACCCTAAAACATATTTAAAACAATCGAATCTTCATGGTTTATTATTTTTGTTTTTAATACTTGTAACATTTTATCTGGTGATGCTTCAATTCCTGGTGGCATATGTGCTGGTGAAAAAGCAGCTTGTTCAATTTGAGCAAAATAATTTTCGGCATTTTCATTTAATGTCATTTTACCAATACGACGTAATGGAAACTCTTTTTGTGAAAATACTTTTGTTAAATCAAATGGATTAAATGGAAGATTTTGTGCTTGCTCCTGTGTAACAACCTAAAAATTAATTGTAAAAAAAAATTCAAAAGTTTTCTTTCTTGTTTTTTTTTGCTTATGATTAAATATTAAATACTTGAATATAAAATGTCCAACTTGGATATTCTTTTTTAGCAATTGCATTATAAAGATCAGCTAATGCATAATCAGGTTGTTCACCAGCTAAAATTTTTGCTTTTGTTGGATCAATATTTTTAATACCTTGATCAGTCTAAAAAAATGAATTTTGTTTGAAAGATTGACAAAATAAAATAAGTTTACTCGAATATGAAATTTAACCCAAACAAATTCATTTTTATCGTTAACCATTTTAAATGTATGTGAGCTATAGCCATGCATGTGACGAAAACCATCTGGTACTCCACGATCAGAATAGAGAAACATAAACTAAAATACAAAAAAAATCTTGATTTTTTTAAATTGAATTTCTATAGAAATATTTGAAAATGACTTGATGTGTAGCCATTGGATGATTAGCAAAAAAATCCCAAACCATATTTGGATCTTTTAAATGTGTTTGTGGATTTCGTTTTTGAGAATGAATAAACATTTGAAACTAAATTGAAAAAAAGAAAAAGTCAATATAGTTAAGTAAATATCAATATACATACTAAAAATGGATCACGAACAAAAAATATCGGTGTATTATTACCAACTAAATCCCAAATGCCTAAACAAATATAAGAAATATATAATTTTAGGTTTTTTTTTTTCTTCAAATAATGATTTACCTTCATCAGTATACATTTTAATAGCAAAACCTCGTGGATCACGTACTGTATCAGCTGAACCACTTTCACCAGCTAGAAACAAAAAATAGATTGTACATCGTCTAATACATGTGATCAATGAATTTGATACGTACCAACAGTTGAAAAACGTACAAGAAGACGTGTTTTTGTTCCTTTCTTGAATACTTTAGCTTTGCAAATATCCGATAAATCATCAGTTGCTTCAAATACACCAAATGCACCACCACTTTAAAATAGAAAAATATAATTAAATATTTTCTTTATCTATATTAAAACCAACCCTTTGGCATGAACAACCCGTTCAGGTATTCGTTCACGATCAAATCGTTGAACATCTTCAATATAAGGAAAATCAGAAAGCAACAATGGTCCTCGTGGACCAACAGTAACAACAGTAGATCGTTCGCCAAGTGGACGACCATAACCAGTTGTTAATTGTTCAGTTTTCTATGAATATAAAATATTATTACTTTTAGACAAAATAAAAAAAGATCTCTTACGTGTGATTTTTTATAATCAAGTATTTGATTATCGGATGGACCATCTTCTTTTAAATCAGGCTGCTTTGTATTGGCCATTCTGAAATGAATCTAAAATAATCGGAAAGCAAAATGCCTAAGAATATGAAATAAATATAAGTGCATGTATAAGCGCAGGTCTTTATCTTTTTATAGACTAGATTTGATGTTATCGCTATTTGTATTAGGTCAAAGTAAAAAAAAAAAGCACTTTTGCTTCGTCATTCTGTCCTGGATTTAAAGAGCGTCTTACTTAACTTGAATAAATAAAATGCAAATCATCACTGAAATGTATTTATATGTTTAAATGAATTTTTTATTAAATATGAAAGCTAAATGCAACAAGGATAAAAGAAAAGTAAATTTCAACTTTTTTTTTTACTAGATATAATAAAAGAAGTGAACATTGGACTATTAAAAATCCACTTGAAAGAAATAAGAGATAAGCAGCAGTATATTGTTTTTTTACTTTGTTTTATCAGCTGCGTTTTTTTTTCCTTCGTTTTCGATTTATTCATTGAAAAAACAGACAAAAGAGGACGCTCAAAATCAGTAAATGATCAATCTTTGATAATTTTTGTTTTCATATTTTGAAGAAATTTTGCATGAGTTTTTTTCGCATCTATTAGTTAATTAATGTTGAAGAAATATATTATCTGAAGCTATTTTTGTCATAGCAAAATTTTTTTATTTTTGTTTCAACAGCGTAGGCTTTTACTAGTGACGATGCCAAGGGTGACTGAGAGTGGATCAGCTTCCTCAAGAAAGCTTTGAGCTTCCTCTAGAAATGAGACGATCCTTTATTATAGAGGAAGAAAATACCTGCTTTTCAGTTTCAAATGGAGACTAAGCCCTCCTACAAATTTTTTCGAGTTCCGGTACTAGTTTTTTTTTTTTTACGAAGAGTGATATATTTCAATGCAATCTCCGATGGTGACATGCCATAATTGTTTCTTATTCAATTTCCGCTTAAAATTTTATAGAAAAAGAAAATACAATGTCTTTTAAGTAGTAGAAAGATGAAAAACATTTTTTTTTGACATTACACTTCATACAGTATGAGAGCGACTGCTTTAGAAAAAACTTAATTCTAGACATTCTTTCTTATTTTTCTTGAAAGAAAATACTACATCATTTCGTACAAATGGTTATAGATATGAGTCAAACGTATCTTTTTGAATTTACGTTTCAATAGGAAAATGTTAATGCATTTTATTTGCTCTGTTTTGTAGAATGTAGATATTCTATGTCTGCATCTAATAGAATAAGCTCATAAATCGAAATCAGATCATCATCATATATTGATAAGGAAAACACAAATCATAGAAGAAAAATGTGTTTTTTTTTGTTACAAAAAAATTGTATTTCAAATTTAGATTTTATTTCTGAGAGATTTTCAATTTTCTTTAAAATTATTAATAAATATTATAATGATATTAAAATAAGAAGAAAATCTAACATTTCAAAAAACATTCTTCAAAATTGTAAGATTGAGACCTAGATTCTTATTATACTTCATCTACATTGGTTGTTAATTAAATGAAAGCGAAAAAGAAGTTGAACTGTGATAAAGTTAGTTTCCAATTCGATTGATTGGAAACTTCTATTAAGTGAAGTGAATAACATTGTTTCCGCGGTTAACATGTTACTTACACTTATTTTTATTTCTCATGAAATTGAGAATAGTAAAAAATTGCTGTTATCCAAATAGTTCCTTTGAATATGAATATAACATGAATAAAAGTTACATCAATAAACATTGGTAGAACGATTAAAATTGCTAAATATTATGATCCTTCTTCAGTGAATGTCTCCTTATGTATTAGTTTCATTATTCGTGATGAACTCGAATGTAATTGAACTTACTAAACTCGTACACGCACGTTTTCTACAAGCATTCTAACGTGTCTGGTCTGTTAGCATGTTTTGATACAATTGATATCATAAATACATTTGGATGGTTTCTAGATCTAAACACGTTTATTAGTTAGTTTCATTTAGACCCGTTCGAATACGTCTTATACATCAGATGCACTACATTACATTCTTGATTAAACGCAAGTAGTAAACATATGTTGACCCGTTTTTAGATCTCGCCTGACTATGTAGGTTAACTAAAATCTTAAGCAAAAAATGATACAAAAACGACTTGACTGTTGAAGGAAGTGAAAGTTCGAAAACATTTCCACGCATGATTTTGCTTATCGTTATCTAAATGAATACTGTTTTCAATAATTGGGTATGTTCAAGTGATATAAGTTCAAAAGCAAGCAAAATTGTTTTTTGATTGTGGTATATTTTCAGAATTTCTCATCAGAAAACGGCTTATTTGGAATCAGAATTTTTATTAAATTGTATATATCAAACAGAAATACTCATAGCAAGCATCCACACACATGAAACGATAGTACATGATAGCAAATGCGTATTGTCGTAACGAAAAGTGTTTTGTTTTCTGTGATAATCGAGGAAGACAATATCTAGAAGTTGTTTATATTTTTTTTTTATCAATAGGTTTTTAATATGAACTATAAAAAACGATTGATTAACATAAACTAACAGTGTTGAGATGTTGGTTTCAGGTTACTTGCGCTGATACGCATGTCTGATAGAATGTTTTTCAGATTGTTAACCACGGACGGTGCTAAAGTTTTTGTTCGTCTAAAAATATATCATATTGTGGATTCGACTTGAGTTGAATCCTGGAAAAAACCTGAATACTTACGAAAGGAACCAAATGAATTCTCATTTACTAACGATAGGAATATTTCTACACGCATAGACGAGTGAATAATTCACATAATCTGTGGCAATAACATTGTAGTCGCCTTTTTGATCTATAGAGACAAGAGAATACTAGAAACGCCATTTCGCAAACGACACAAATTCCGCTTACTTGGATTATCGAACGTGACTTGGAATGCTGCAGGTTCGAGCGAATTTTTCACAGTAGTCAAACCTTTAATACTAGTGTAATGACCGAACAAATTGATAGCCTGATTCCAAACACCAATAGATCCATCAGGATTTAGTGTGCATGTAGCATTGACACATTTAGAGCCGAATTCGAAGATAACATTGCTTCGATAGGCTACGTACCACAGACTGGCATACTTAAAGATGATGCCACAACAATAATAGAAATGAGTTGCTCGCAGTATCTCTATTAGAAATAGCTTACTTTAGTAACATCAAAATCGTTTTATGTAGCTGTGTTTGGACATTGGCTTGCATATAAAACACTGCTACGAGAGAGAAGAAAACAATGGCAACAATAGTCAGTAACAACATGATGACACGTACGCAATATCAGCCTTTCACGTTTTTCTAACTTTTATATATATATATGTATGCTGAATTGTGCGCACAGGTCATTGTTATATAACTTAGAGCGGTGCATAGGTGCGTTAGATAAATGTCTGATGGGAAAGAAAGCAAGTCAGTATAGAGAGATGAAAACAATCAATAGTGACGGTATTCATAAAGGCCAAAAAATATTGTGCTTTGCATAAGACAAAATACATTTCGGCTCTGAAATGTCAAAACAATGATTATATCGATGTCGTAACAAGTCATCTGGTGTTCTATATGCCATTTTTCGCTCATATCAATAATTTATCGACGATTGTCAGCAGTCATAGATATCATGAATACTTCATCATGTATTATGTTTAGATTCACAATTTGTACCGCTGCTATCAACTAGTTCTAATTGATCGAAGTGCATGGTTAGCTTTACCCAGGTCGAACTCATCCCATTGGATCCGATGGGAATTCGTCGGAATCCTTGGTACAGGATTCCGACAGGATTTGGGTCCTTTCCGACATCCGACAACTTCCTGTCGGAATCCTGTACCAAGGATTCCAACAACTTCCGATGAATTCTTGTCGGATCCGATAAAATCCGATAATTTTCCTGGCAAGATCCGACGGAATCCGACTGTCGGATTGCTCGTCCTGGGTAATCAACTTTGTTCGATAGTGTGGCTCCTTTTGTTATTTGGTCAACTGGAATTATCGCCAGTTCGTTCTAGGAGACCAATACTATATTATGACCGTATAGTTGTTCAGAATTGTCAAACAGATCCGTATGAATCAAGGTACTATCGGTTTTAAATCTGGTCAATCATGATTCTTTGGGATCCTATCATACAAACTATGAAAGACGTTGATTGAAATGATTCGTTGAGAATCTTTTATTGCCAACTCTGCGATAAATTTCTGTTTTCATACTCTGGAGATATTCTCACGAACACGAAGGTCACAATTTCATTAGAAAAGTGAACGTACGCATTTTGTCAAATTTAGTCTTCAAGGAAACCATCTTACTGGGAAATTCGAGTCTTCATAACTTGGGTCCAATTAATGAATCGATGGTACGGTATTGCCATTGTTAAAAAATTTATCTAGTCATTTCTGAGGACACTTACATTTCGAGTGACATATTGACTAATATAGAAGGAGATTCGACAAACGACTCATTACATCAATGATTCTTTTTAATGTTGTTCGATCAGATTCTTACAAGAATGACATCAATATTGGTTCATTTGGATTTCGATTCCAGTGACTCTTCCAATTCTTCACATCATCACTCAGTTATAAACATGCGATCAACTCAATAATCCCATAACGAATAATATGTAAAACTAATTTGATTTCGTCATCAATCAATACTACTTGTCAGTATTTTCAATGGAAACACCAACGTGCGCCGTCTTTGACAAATGACCTTGATAATGGAAGATGAAATGCTAACTAGTTGTTTTGATTTTCTAAGTCACTATGCATACGTTTTTCTTCGAGTAAGTCTCATTATTAAGGACATGAGTAACAGTTATACCTTTCCAAAGTATATAATGCGGATTAAACTCAGGGAATCTGATTGACGATGTGAAAAAGTTTTAATTTATTAATTGATGTTTTAACCATGAAGATTAGATAAGGTTCAGTCAATACAGACAATGGTGGAATATTAGAACATAGAGTGATACTGGCATATAATTAATCTCACAAGGGAACCTCTTCAGATACTAAAAAGCTTTTGAGCTCAAATTTCGTCCATAGGTAAGGAATGTACAGACTAGAAAAGTTCTAAAAGCATATGGGTGCAAATTGCAATTTGGCTGAGATGTCGACTTTTCTGATAAAATCAAAGTTTCGAATTTTGATCTGAAACTTTACATATAATCGAGTTCTCAATCAGGTTAGCTTGCCTACAAAATTTCAGAATTTCTGGATGGATTATCTTCGAGATATGGAATTTTCAAAATATTTGTGCAAAATACAAGATCTATAAAAAGCGTCTATACGCTAACATAATGGTATCTCAGATATAGTTTATCCAAAAATTCTGAAACTTTGTAGGCAAGCTAGTCTGATTGAGAACTCGATGCGTGTGAAGTGTCAGACTAAAACTCAAAACTATGATTTCACGGGATAAGTCGAGTTCCATAGGAAGATTGTAGTAAAAAGTCGATATCTCAGTCAAATTGCAACTTGTGCTCATATCCTCTGAGGATTTTTCTAGTCTACACATTTCTTACCTATGGACAAAACTTGAGCTCAAAAGCTTTTTTAGCACCTGAAGTGGTTTTCTTGTCAGTGATGTGTCCATAAAAGGAGCCAATCGAGATATAATTGCAAAATATGAACACTTCGTTCTTCTCTCGATAGGACTATCATAACGAAAGAAGAAGACACATTCAAGGGTCTTCAACCTGTTAGAAAATATCAATGCCATTCGCGATGGTTGGAATCGGACTTAGAATCAAATAAAAACTTCATGATGGTTCTCAGTTGTAATCTTCTACCGATCAATCCTCGACAAGAAGATCTTTATCTCTTCGTGTCAGAGCACACGTTTCTCGTCCGAATCATGGGTACGAATATGGTTATAGCTGAATTCATAGGTGTCATGGAAGCAAAGATCCTTACACATTCTCATATCTACACTCTTCAATGACGAAGTTCTTATAAATTTTCAATGCAGTATAGCTTTCGATGGTTTTTTTTTCGATGACTAAGCATATTATATATAGGGACTGATGAGTTCCAAACTATAAGAGACAGAAATCATTGAATCACACTTCAATGTCTCAATATTCTAGCCACGCCCATGTTTTACATTTCTTCCCAAGTTTTTCTCCTCTAAGTTAGCAATCATACATCTTTTGATTCCATTTTCTTTTTTTATACTTCAACAATATACGTATCAATCGATTCTCTGCTCTTATGACAAGGTGCTGTTTGAAAGGTCACCGAATTTTCCAGGGTAACAAGTGAAAAGCGTGCGCACATTTCTTCCATTGTTCTCTTTTGTCTCAAGTGTCTACCAGCTTCTTTCAGTGTATTGTTGCATTTCGATTACCTTTATTGAATAAAGGTTACCTATGAAAATGTGCGGCAGGAATGAAGAAAAATAATATCCTTCGACAACGATGCATATACGAGTCCTACGCTGTCAGAGCAGTAATTGGCTAGAAGAACAAAAAAAAAGCAGACTCGCATTTCGATAAGAAAAATAAATGTTATAGACGAAGCACAGTTTGAAACAAAACCTATCAAATACATGGCATCTTCATATTCTTTTGAAAGCAATAACACAACGAAGAAGGATCTCAATATTGAGAACGATTGGGATAAAATCATTCCGATCTCGGCTCATCTAAAGAGCCTTAAGTACGGAGCTAATAAATACATACTGCTTCTCTCCTTCTTCAGTCTTCATCACCTTATCGGTGTCGGTCTCTTGGTTTCACTCTTTCTGCCGACGATTGTTACTTGTGTTCTATCAATCATCTTTGTCATCTATCCCCTCATCAAGCAGATACTACGCTATTACAACTTTCTACCAACTCCTTATTCAATAGACATCATTCGTACACCATTTACTGCCCGCTGTGATGGAGACTTTGTAGTTGTTCTTATCGGCTTCCGACCCAATGGAGCAAATCCTTTCACAAAATCATTTATTGAAGTAGGTAATACGTTTCGTAGCATGTTAGCAGAATTGGAATCGGATCGAACGTCGGGTTACATGGGAGGCGACATCTACATCGGAGCAAACGATCGAAAGAGTACAACTTTGGTTGTGCAATACTGGCGTGATTATGAGTCACTTCAAAGATGGACACACACAAAAAGAAAGCTATTCAACTATGTTGAGTATATCTAGATATAATGAGTGAGCTTCGACAGTGCATAGTGTCTGCCGAATTTCCGAACAAGATGCATGGGCATCCATGTGAAGACAATGTTGGAGTATATGAAGCATGATCGTTTCAGTGGCGTAAATGGAGTATGGCATGAAACATACAAAGTAAAAGATGGGGAGTATGAAGCGATCTATATTAACATGCCACCAATTGGTCTTGCTTTGGCAACGCAAGCCGTTCAAGAGACAAAGACGAATAATGCATCAGCACGAATAGAACGACGAAAAAAAGGAGAAATAGACGCAGTCCACAATGAGCACATGTGTGAAGGACTAAATGAATATGCAGAATAAAAACTGAATGCAGACATGTTCATAAAACATTTTCTTTTCACTCTAAGTTAAAATGTGTCGACTTTTTCCGTCGTAAATTATAGTGTCGTGGGTTCCAGCAAGAAAATGTGTCGCACTTTAATGTGTCGTATTTTTAACCGTTCTGTACATATATGACGACTGTTCATTCACTATTTTGTTCCGCGTGTATATCTATATATAATCTATCTGAACTATCACATGAGAATCACAAGTTTTCATGCACCATTTTATATAATATATTTCTCGATTACATATCTCTTGTAAATATTTCGAGAAATAATGACCTCACTTTAAGAGAGATCTACCTGGCAGTAGTCTGATCAAGATCTGACTAGTCTTGCACGGTTGGATCTCAAGATCAGACTTTTTAACGGTGTTGCATCAAACACTGATGTTAATTGTGCTAATTAAATATTGATGGATATAATGCATCAAAGAAAACAAAATTATAGCTACGGTGAAACCTAGGCTCGAACCGCGATTTCAGAATGTGTCGGATGTGTCGTACGCTTGCTGGAGAAAATGTGTCGCAACGAGCACCTCGTGTCGTGGAATGTGTTGCGAATCACGACACATGCGACACATTTTAACTTAGAGTGTTCCTGTAATTGATATTCGACATTCAGCATAAATACAATTGATTCCTTCATGTATAATCGTTCCTGTACCCAGTGCGTTCTAATTTGCCACATTTAGACAATAGTGGATGCCAAAATCTGAACCTGATTCCAATAGCCAATTAATTTGACTCGCATCAATTGGATTCGATTGTATTTAATTAGATCAAATCGAGTCGAACTGAATGAAGTTATCACATGTGCGTATACCATTCTCTGATTGCATGGACAGATGAATATATGGATGCTGGTTGAAGATGATACTACGAGTGCATTGTTCAACATTCGAACTATGACGGTCAAGGTTACTTGTACGCATCTTGCTTATTATTTTCCTCGACTTCATTTCCTCTTATTCTGTCCTTCCAGCAGTGTTCAGACTTCCGAAAAAGGAAATTTCGGAAGTTTTGGAAATTTCAAGCACTTGTGTTCTAAATTGTTTGGTACTTCTCAAAATTATATAATTTCCAAAATTTCTGAAATGTCCAAAATTCTATACATAGCGAAATTTCCGAAATTACAGAAAATTCTAAAATTTCTAAACTTTCCAATATTTCCAAAATATTTTCATTTGGTTTGCTATGTAGTTATCGAGCTGATGAAAGCTTCGGAAATTTCTGTAATTTCCTTTTTTGGAAATCTGAACATACCTCTGTCCTTCTAAGAGATTTCTCTTGATCATATCCATAGCTTTCGTTACTTTCATCATTCTAAAACAAAACACAAGAAAATTGTTACTGATATAGCATGAAGCACTCACAAGTTGATTTTTACTGGAACACAAAAAATTGAAGGTGTGACGGCGAGGATAATGTTTTTCTGTACTCTTCAAGATTTTCTCTAACAAATGGGATTAACTGTTTTAGTCACGAATACCATATTATTTTCAAAACTTGAATAATAAGAAAGATTTTGGTACTCGTCTGATCGACCAAAAAGCATTTTTTTACCATATATGTCAAACTTGAAAGTTAAATTCAACTATTCAATTATTGGTGACGCGAAAGACGGATACACCCGACAAGTAATTGATGTCTCATTTCCTTTTTATTTATTCCATAATTCAAAGTTGTCATCATGAATATTTACCAGAAGGAAGCGTTGTTCCCCGCCTAAATGACCTGTTATATCGACATCACGACGTGGGGGTGCAAATCGCCGCAATCCATACACATCTCTGTGTGCACAGTGCCTGTAGCATCTCAGAATTGTTGATTATCTTTACTTCAATTATTAAATTATTGAATTCAACTTTCACGTTTGATACAACTATGTTTTTAATTGAAATTCGATACAAACCACCTATTTCACGTTCGATAATGATAGATTCACCATTACAGAAATTTTTCTATATCAAAATCTATAAGCGTCTTTAGGAAATTTATATATCTCTCTATCCACACATGTCAGATACCACTTCAGTTGAAAACTATTTCTGTTGATCCTGTTTTTTTATTCCTATAAGAAGTCATATTTCCGAAATGAAATTAAAAGCTGTAAATAAGCGCTTTGAGAAATAAATTTCGTTGATACGTTCATCTTTACTACTTTGTCGTACTATCAATAAATATATTGGTTTTTAAGAAAGATCCTCAAGAAGGTTGGTATCAAACATGTGCCAATAAGAAAAATCTGTAAATATAGAAAAGATGCTAGTAGATTTTGATCGAGATAGCAATTCGACGTTGTTTGAATCTGATATTACCGAATATAATATAGATGGTTTAAATTGATTTTAATGTAGACAAAAATGATCTTTTAGACTATCGAAAGAACACCTAGATCTTTTTTATTACTCAATTAAGTTTTGAAACAAAAGTTATATTCGCTAACAGAACACTTAGTCCTACTGATTCAGAAAGATTTTTGAAGAAGACCACGCTATTTAGGATATTTGAAGATACTCATAGCACAACAAGTTGAATAATCATTAAGTACAAAATGAGACAGTAAAATTTACCTAAAATCAGTAGTTATTTTTTTGCTAATGCAGGTATATAGTTTTAAGAGTCTACCCCAAATGTTTCAATCTGTGAGTATTTTCTAGCTTTACTAAGCTTTTTTCTTATCACAAGAAATCACTCCTATTGCAATAATGTCTACGATAGTCCTATCAAAATCTGAGGTATGAGAAATAAAAACAAAAATTATTACTTTGATTCTGACTTCTTAAAAGTTAAAATGTTCAATATGCCACTTTGCCGTTAACTGGTTTAGTAAAATTTTTTCAAAGGTTAAGTATCATCTCTACTAACCAGAACGTCGATGTTGTCGACGCTAGCTGCTCTCGATACAAATTCACTAGATTAAACATCTGTGGAAGATCAATTCTATAATTCCTTTCACTATGTTAAACCATAGACAAGTTAACGCATTCGACAATTAATTTCGGGTGCACCTTTATCTGCTGTTTTCAATAAACGATTTGTATCAAAACGGAGCAGTTCATATAGTTGAAACTCATTCAGTTTAGAAAACAATGATTTCACAACATTCTGCCGTCGTTTATGACTAATTCAATTAGATGTGAAGCTACATTGATAATAAATTTTAGTGGCTAGACAATGCACTAAAATCTACACACAATATTGTCAACAATAAATAAACTATGAAAACCTAGTGGACTTATTTTATTTTGTTGTAGCGAATAAGAACGTCATTGGTAATCATTTGAATAACCTAATCATCATTGTCATTAACCATTTCACTCAAATGTGTGTGCACAACGAAACTGGTTTATCGTTTTGTACTGTTACAAGTACATATTGCATCAAATATAATCATTCGACATGAATGAGTAAGGTCTCAGAATTACGGTCAAAGAGAGCTGTGGTCTCTTGCAAAACAGAAGCTAATAATATCCGAAAATCGATAGACTTGTAAGTAAAGAAGCAATGGAAATGTGGAGTTCTTTTCGTCTTTATGATCTAACAGAAATAACTTGTCAAATTCGATGAATCTTACCACACAGCAGTTGACATTAGCTGTTGTCTCCTCGTACTGATCAGTTCATCGTTCGTCGACCTTGTGAATAGATGTCGAAACATGTTGCAATTTCTATTTGATGTATTATACTATCCGAAAAATACTGGCAATAAAAACCTCATCTTCTGGAAGATGATTGGAATTATTATTCATAGAAATCTACTGATCATCCTTATCGATAATGGACATTTATGCATCGTTGCTGCCTTAACATTGATTATGAAAAACATCGCTTTCACTGAACTTGCACATTCTATTCATTTTGTTTTTGGCTCACATTACATAATATAAAATATTCAAGACATTAAATCCACTCGCTGTTGTATGAGACCGAGTAGAAAGGTATATTTTACAAAATTAAAAAAGCTCTATGAGCTTCAGGATCTGTTTCAAGATCGTCTATTAATTTGATAATCAACCATTTATCGATAACCAATATTTCGGTATGCCTCGACTATGAAATAGGAAAATAAAACCGTCAATTCTATAAATATTTTTCGATGAATAAGAAAATATACAGAAAAAAGTCTCTATAGGTTTGACATTGAGTTTGTTTACAATATGACTCAGCTTAAGAGATGAAGTTATTTTCATTTCAATTGAAACCTAGTAAAAATATAAAAATATTGTCAAAAGTAATTTCAACCATTATAAGGACAATAATTCGTAAATTTGATTTTTCTCTTTCATCTCAAAATTATTTTAAAAGAAAAAGTCAAAATGAAAAAACTTCATTCTATCCATCTATAGATGTCATTATCACTATATTCTTTTTCATTGGATACTTCTTATTGACCTATTTACAGATACAATTTATTATTTTTTTCGCAATATCAATTGAGACTTATGGCATGCGATGAAGTTTTCTTTTTCTGTAAATGATTAATGAGGTGTTCTTTTACATCGTCCCCCTTCTTCTTTCTCTTTCTTTCATGCTGTCATCACAAACACCTACACAAATCTTCATGACGTTTTATGATTAGTTTTTTTCTTATATCTAATCGACTATTTACAAAACAAACTTATTTGACATGAATAAATTTTCTTATAGAAATATAAATTTTTCATATTATACCCACTTGAATTATCGATACGTAATTAAATATGGATAAATCATCGAAGAAAAACGAGCATAAACATAAAAAACACCGTCATCATCACCGTCGTTCTACTTCATCATCATCATCAAATTCAAACAAAGTTAGATGAAAAAGATTTTGTAATTAATAAACAAAAATCGTCTGGTTTACTTTTTTAGAATGAAGAACAATGGCAAGAAATTGGTCATAATGATAATAGTAATGATGTTCCCGGTGGTGCTGTGGTTAAAGGACCAACAATGCCAACACAAGCTGATTTAGAACAATTAGTAAACAAGAAAAAAATTTTAAATTTGAATTTTTCCTTATTTTGAAAATTTAGGAAAAAGAAAAACCTGCACCAGTAACATTTGCTCTTGAACCATTTGATTTTGATTCAATCGGAAGTTATCAACGAGAGAACAAACAAGCAATAAAAAAAGCTCAAACGACAGCTGAAATGGAAGTCAGTTTCTTACCGATATGTTCCTTCTCTTTTGAACTGTTTCTAGTTCTTCGTAAGAGTATAATCAGTCAGGCTCACATTTTTATCACAGCTAGATAATTGAAAATGATGGAGTCCGTGTCCGAGGAAAAAATTTTAAAAACAGATCTTCAGGGTTTTTTGAAAATCATTTCAAAAAATACCGGGCTTACTTACGATCCCGGTCTTAGGAGGAAATACCTTCAACTTTTCAAATTGCTTTTGAGTCGAAACTATGTGCATTACGCAGACTGAAATATGCTGTAGATACCGTGAAAAGAGTATTATTGCTATTGAGACACTGCACTTTTACGATATTTTTTAAATAAATATCGTAGTCTCCCTCATGAACACCAGAAAAACTGATTTTTTAAATTTCTACTTGAAACTTTGTATAGAGGTAGGCCTTAACGAGAATAGTTTTTTGTGAATGTTTCAAATCTAATTGTTGTTCCTATCCTAAGATATAACTATGGTTATCGTGTGTCTTTTACATCACTCATATAAACCATCAGATTTGATGTTCTTATTTCATGAAAGAAGCATCTGAAACTTAACTTGTTTAATTGATTTTCACTTTTTTTTTCTTTGAAAAATAAAAAGGCAATTCTGAATGAACGTGAATTAAATCCAGCATTACGTCAACAACCAATTGAACCTAAAAATTCAAAATCAACTAAAGTTGGTGATGCTGGTCTTGAATGGCATCGACGAGCTTATGAACGATGTAAACAACAAGCAAAAGATGAGCAACGTCCTTTAAATGAAATTGTTTCACAACGATATGGTGTAAGTTATTTAATAAAAATTTCATTGTTTTATTTTTTCCTCTTCAATAATTTATTTTCTTTAGTCTATGGAAAAATTAATGTCATTGATAAATGATGCTGATGATCTTCATCATCGTTCATCTTCTAAGAAAAAATTTCTTGATCCAAATGAAAAAGATGATCGACATCATCGTCATCATCGTCATCATCATCATCAGCATCATCATCATCATCATGAGAAAAAATCATGGAAAAGAACAACAGATGATGATGATGATGATGAACAATCAACATCAAAAAAACAAGCACGTACAGATGAACAAGAAGAAATAAAAACAATTGATGTTGAATCAAAAGAAGATGATTTAATATCCGAAGAAAATCTATTAGAATTACGAAAACAACTTATTCGAGCAGAACTTGCTGGTGATGATGTAAGATTTAATTAATTAATTTATTTTTTATAATAATAAAAATATTCATTTGTTAGGAAATGACTGAATTACTTCGTAATGAAATTAAAAATATTGATAATCTTCGTGGTAATTCACAACATGATTCTACAACTGAACAACAGCAACGATCTAATGATCCAAAAGTTCTTGTATTAACAACAATTGATCGTTATGGTGTTGAAAAACCTATTCATCATGCACATGACCCAGGTCATCAACGTCAATATGGTCATGTAGAAAAACGTGATCGTCGAAAAATGAAAAAAGAAATTCGAAAAATGCGTCAAAATGATAAAGATCCAGAACGACAAGGTTTATCATTAAATGATCTTGTTGAAATGGAAAGACATTCAACAACAAATACAATGCCTGTTTTACCAAATAATAGAAATAATCAAACAATGACAGCTGATCGACAGTTATTAACATCAACACGTCATTTATCTGGTTGGTCACGTATACAAGCATTAGCTGAACAAAAAAAAAGACAAAAAACATTTGAACAATGTTGGTTATGTATTGAAAATTTATCAAAATCATTTATTTTTGGTTTACTGGATCAATGGTTTTTATGTGCACCACCACAACAATCACTTGTTGATGGACATTGTTTTATTGTACCTATTCAACATACATCTAGTCGATTTCATTTAGGTAAGATATCGATATGTATAACAATGCCGTTCTCAGGGATATTATAACAATATAAATATGAATCAGAAAATAATAAAATTAATCAACGATTTATATATGATAAAAATAATGATCTATTACCGAAGTGCGAGTAGAATAAGCTTTTCAAGAAAACGCATAAATAAATGAATCATGTAGTTGTAATTAAGTATTAATCATGATTGTATCCAATTTTACTTGTCAATTTTTTCTTTTCGTTCGTATAGATTCAATTTTAAAAAAATGCGATACAATAGATAATATATGTGATATAATTTAAAAATTCATCGTCAAATTTGACATTCTACAACGTAGAATATGTGTCAGAAGTACAGCTAAAACTCCCTTTCTGTTATTATTTTCCACGAGACTATAAAAGATTTTCTAGAAAGTTCGGAATTTTTCAGAAGGGAAAGTCTCCTCTATTCTTTTCCCACCGATAACCCTGAACAAAGATAAAAACGTGTCATCAAGTGTTTATATTGAATTAATACATATTACAGCTAAAGAAAAAAAGAAAAGAAATGGTTAACACTTCTTTGTAGCCACCGGGTCAGCAAATAAATAGTGCAATCAAAACATATGTACACATAATCAAAATCATTTTGCTTGAGTCTGCATAGTAACAATTAATTAGAATAGTGTATTTTCTGTTTGATTGTTTTTTTCATAAGGAAATCATTATCTCAAAAATAATCTATGATAACACTTCCCACGCTTCTAGGACAGAACAACTAATCAAGTATGCTGACAACATAAATCTTTCGTTATATTGTCTAACAGCGCAAACTCAATGTAAGCATTTATTGTATAGTTGAAGTTTACTTGAATCGCTGCAATATGTGTTTTAATACTACACATGCATAATATTATATTGTACTTTGTTCTTTAGATATTCTTTCAAAAAAAAATATACTTAGGAGAATAAACTGATAACATTAGGTAATCTTATTAATCAATAGAGCAGATTGAAATACATATGATTACCCAAGTAGATTAGGGAAATGACATTTTATCATTTAAACCAGTATGTTTTATGCAAAATTTACAGTTTATCATAATTGAACACCGTTTTTGAAGTAGGAAATAGCAAGAAATTACCCTTCATAAGCGGCATCGAAATGTTATTATATGTATGCAGTGATTAGACACATATAGTAACGTTTCAATGCCGTTTATAAAGAGCAATTTTCTGCTTTGAAACAGCTTTTATGTGTGATAAACGATAAGATATCATTTCTTGAACTATCTCACATACTAAAGGTACCATGTATAAAGTAAAATGATAATTAATTTTATTTAACAGTTAACAAATATTTATTTTTATATTTATTCTAGACGATGATGTTCTCTCTGAACTTGATACATTAAAAGAACAATTAACTGATTTATATCGTAAACATCATAATCAACTACCAATATTTATTGAAACATTTAAAAATCCTCGTTTATTACCACATATGTATATTGAATGTATTCCAGTTCCAATAGAACAAGCAAATTTAGTTCCAATGTATTTTCGTAAAGCATTACTTGAAAGTGAATCAATGTGGTCAACAAATAAAAAACTTATTGAATTAAATCATCATCGTTCACGTACATTAAAATCTGTTATACCAAAAGGTTTACCATATTTTTGTGTTGAATTTCCAGTTGATAAAAGTAAAAATGAAAATCTTTATGGTTATGCACATATGATTGAAGAACGTGGTCAATTTCCATTATATTTTGGTCGAGAAATTTTAGGAGGTTTAATGGAAGTTGATAATCCATTATTATGGATGAGACCAGCTAATAAAGAACCAGAAGATATTATTGAAAAGAAATGTATATATTTAAAACAATTATGGAAAAAAAATAAAAATACATTATCAGTGTAGTTGATATTTATTGTTTATTATTATTTTGTTGTTTCTTTCTAGATGCATAAAAATTTTTTATTTATTTTATTTCTATGTGTTTTAAATGTTAATACTTATGAAGAAGAGAATGATGTTGAATTTATTGATATTGGTGTACGATTAATAGGTGATAATCGAGATTATCTTATAGCAGATCTTATAGCCGAAGAAAAAAATTTATTTAATGCTGGACATGTAAATATTATTAAATAAGATTATTTATTTTAATTTTTTTGTTTTCTTTTTAAAAATAGATTCCTGGAATTGGTTTACATCATTTTCGTATTGAACGAAAACATGGTCGAAGATCTAAACGTGCTATTGATGAAACTATTGAAGATTTAAAACATGATGAACGAGTAATTCAAATAAGATTTATTTCGAAGAAATATTTCTTTTTTTTTTTTTTGTGTGTTAAGATTGAATATATAACTGTTGGTGAATCACTAGAAAGACATAAACGTGAATTTATCAATGATGATGCATTAGAAAAATTATATAAAGAATATCGTCATTGGAAATATGATCAATTACCTATTGATACGGAATCTGTTGTTGATAATTCATCATTTAAAATGTCTTTTGATGATACTTATTATAAGAAACAATGGTATTTAGTAAGTATATCATTCATGTTATCATTTTATAATCAAAATTTTAACGAATAGAATATAATGGATGAATGGTCACGTTTTGCATTTCATCACTCGATACATTTTATTTTAAAAAAAACAAAATATATTACAGATTGTAGCGTGAAAATATAAAGAAAAGTTTATTGAACATATTCCATATGATTTCTTTGGTAAAATCGTCCGTTCAGAGGGTTTACTCATTTTATATCAATTTCTGATTAGTTTTTCTATTAATTTGGTTTCGTCTGTAGTGAAAACATCGATTTCATCCCAAAAAAGACAGCTTTTATGGATTACAGGATATTGTATTAGATGATGCTACCATTATTTCTACTGGTTTTATCTTTCGACTATTGAATATTTTTGTGTTGTCGTCTATACTAAGCAAACAAGTTAGAACAGTCGATGTAGCTAGCAGAGTTGTCAATAGTTTCTAGAGATGGGAGGAACTACAAATCCGACAGAAAGTAGGTAGAGTGAAAATCATCATGACTCGACGTCTGCCACTAGGCCGTTTCTTCTCCGGGGTCTCCCTAATTCTATTCACTTTGCAAGGACATTGTCTGCTTATTTTTATTTCAATTTCTGCCAGAGAAAAGCAAATGATGTTTCAAAATTTCATTGCTGTTCAAAGTTATTCCGAAGCGATAAAAAATTGGTAGAACATCGAACATTTTATGGTTGGGAAAAGCTCTGCATCTAATCGAAAATTCTAATATCTAGTACAGACAACTTCAGTGCGTTCAAAAATCTATAGGAATGCGATTTCGTCTAAGATCTGACATTTTTCTAAGAATTAAAAAATTTCAGCAGAAAAATCGACGACTTTCGATCGGTTGTTATAACATGGGATGCATTTTTTTATATTCAAAATGGACGAAAGTTTTGTTCGACCAAGTGTATATATATCAAATAAACTTATGTTGGCGAATTGTAAAGCTTTTGACTCGGCATCCTATTTGTTTTTAAATAGAATGTATTGAATGATGAGATACACAATGCGACTATTCCTTCTGTTATACCAAAGATTTATTTTTTTTCCATTAGGAAAATGAAGGTCAATTAAATACTCCAGCAAATCATGATATTAATGTTATTCCAGCTTGGTTAGCTGGATACTCTGGTAGAGGTATTACAATTTCTATTATTGATGATGGTCTTGATCATAAACATCCAGAATTAAATGATCGATATGTAAGTATAAAAGAAATGATTTACTTTTTTGGTTCTTGGGGAATAGATTTTTTTTACTATCTTTTGATTAATTGGGAGAAAAACAGAATATAATCTTTCTATATATATATATATATATATACACATATATTTGGGATATTGATATTCTTTTATGCGCATAGCAACCTCAGTTCAGTTATGATTTAAATGATCTTAACGATACTGAACATGATCCAAGTCCAAGAACTTATGATAGTGCAAATAAGTAAGATGAGAATGCAACATACTATAGAATTTTTACTAATATATAACACTAAGATTTCTCAATTAACTAGCATGATGTATGCGTGTGTGTGTGTGTATATTAATGCATGTTCTTCTTCTTTTTCGCTCTTTTCTATTATCTTTTAACTTTTTTTTTTGATTAATTACTTTACATTTTATTTTAGTCACGGTACTCGTTGTGCTGGAGCATCATCTGGTAAAGCAAATAATGGTATATGTGGAGTTGGTGTTGCTTATAATTCATATATTGCTGGTAAGATAAAATATAAAAGGTGACTATACTACAGAAAGATTTCATCTAGTAGGATATGTGTTATTAAGTTCTACTGTGTACCGTTGACATACCCTACTAGATAAAGTCTTTCTATAGTCGAAAAACGTATAGTCATCTCTTTGTTTTTTATTTATATATATATATATATATTGGTTTTATTTTTAATTCGATTAGGTATTCGACTTCTTGATGGACGTATTACAACGTTACTTGAAGCACGTGCATTAACATTATATGCTGTTAATACATCTATTAAAAGTGCATCATGGGGGTAAAATAAATATTATTCTTATTAAATCGAAAACAATAATTGATATCTATTTAGACCAACTGATGATGGAACAAAAATGGAAGCACCAGGTACACTTGTTAATGCTGCTTTAGATTATGGTGTTACACATGTAAATAGGTTTTGTTTTTTTTGTTAAAAATATTTTTTTTTTGTATTAATTAATTCTAGGGTCGTCAAGGTAAAGGTATATTATTTGTTTGGGCATCAGGTAATGGTGGAACAGCTGGTGATGATTGTGGTGCTGATGGATATGTATCTCATCCAAATGTAATATCCATTGGTTCAATAAATCATTTGGGTAAAACAACATATTTTGGTGAATTTTGTCCATCAACAATGGCTGTTGCTTATACTGGTGGTCGTCATGCACGTTCATTTCGTGAACCATTTATTCCTGTAGGTGTTGTTGCTGCTGATGTTGGTGGAAAATGTACAACAAAATTTTTTGGTACATCTGGTGCTGCACCAGTTGCTGCTGGAGCTTTAGCACTTGTACTTGAAGCAAATCCAGAATTAACATATCGTGATGTAATGCATATTATAGCTGAAACATCTCGTATACCAAATTTATCTGAAACAGATGATTGGATGATTAATGGAGCTGGTTTTCATGTTAGTGATAAATTTGGTTTTGGTGTACTTGATGTTGGACAAATGATTGCTTTAGCACAAAATTGGACAAATGTTAATCCAAGATATGATTGTTATCATGAATATAAAGGTCCTAGTGTGTAAGGAATATTGTTAAATTTTTCTTTTTTGTCTTGAAATATTTTAATTGATTGTTATTTTTTTTATAGTCCATTAACTATTGATGCTACTGTTGAAGTACATATTGATGTTGATAAATGTGAAAATGTAACAAGTCTTGAACATGTTCAAGCTAATGTATCATTTAGTTTTCATCGTCGTGGTGATGTCAAAATTACATTAATATCACCAAGTGGAACACTTTCAGAAATGATTTCTTATCGAGATAATGATGCTTCGAAAAAAGGTATTTATTTATTTATTTTTTCTTCATTTCTCCTTGAGAGTATAGATAAAGAAAGAAAGGTTTGTTAACTGATAATGAAAATTTAAAAAGAAAAAAGATGACTAATAATGAGTTTGGCATTCGTAAAAGATCTTTTAGTAGAATTTTATTTTGAAACAAATCGAACTTTTTGGATTCGATCCTGGGCTTTATTAAAAAGATATTTTAACTTTATCAGAATCTTCATTGACAATCTTATTTAGTGAGATGAAAAGAATGTTTAAAAAAATAGAAATTAATATAATACACAATCGTCCAAAAGTAATCCGGTGATCTTTGATTGCGAATAACTCTTGATAGGAACAAGATAGAGAGCTGCGATTTTTACTGTTTGAAAGAGTAGATGAAGATACATCGAACAAGTATAATATAAGATAAGCTGACCTAGTTTTTTCAAGGACTTAAACCGACGTGTATTTCATAAGATGACTATACTGAATTTTTATGATCAGGTGTCCATTCGAATCGCTAGTCGAAAATCTACAAAACTGTACAAAGGTCAGACTTTGAGAGTTATTCCTTCAGAAGTTATAAGTATTCTACTGAAAATTCTGAGCCCATTTTTCTATGCAGTTTTGTGAAAAAAAATTACTTTTTTGCATTTTTCTTATTTTATAAGAAACCAATTTTCCGACAGTTTTTTTTTAGAAAAATTGATTAAGAAAACTCTAGAAAACATCTTAGAAAAATCTGTAATATATGATTTAATGCATATCAAAAGCTATATGCAATCAAAGACTGTCGAGTTACTTTTGAATCACCCTGTATATGAAGAAAATCATCAAAAATAGGACACGACCATCTTCGATTTGACTTTGATTCTTTATAAGGGCTACTTCTTTAAACAAGTTCTTTTTCCATCAATTTATGTAAAAAAACCTCTACGCAGATATTTTGTAGTCAGAAGAGTCCTCTATAAAACGCATGATTTAAGTTTCAAAAATGTTCTTTGAACTGGCAATATTTGTAAATCGAAACGTGTACAATGAAAACCTTTGTTCTTTTTTGTATCACGGCAGCTAATGAATGAAATCGTTCATATATATATATATATATATTTTAGGTATAAAATATTTTCCATTTATGTCCGTACATAAATGGGGTGAATCTCCAATTGGTCGTTGGACATTACGTATTGAAACCCGTACACCACAGAATGATGGATCAATAAAATCAGCAATGGAAGATAATACAGGTGAATTGAGCTATTTTGGATTACGTCTCTATGGTACATATTCAACAAATGATGAAAAAAATAATATTCAAAAACGTCAAGAATCAAATGCATTTTTACCAACACAAAGTGAATTAGAATGGATATATAAACGAGAATTATCAATACGTGAATCACCGAATGTTATGCAAAAACGTGATTATCAAAATTTAATTAATGAACGACAACGTCGTAAAGAGAATTCTGATCAGTCATTATTTTCAACATTTCGTAAAACATTTGGCTTTTAGAAAAAAAAAAAAAAAAGAAAAAGCAACGATCACCGGTGTGATGTTTTGTTTCTATGTCGTTTTTTTTTTGCGTATGTATTTCCTTGATGTGTATATGAAGTATTTATTTAAGTATTGTTTTTACACTTTGTTTTTTTTTTCTATTTGACTGTGAATCGAATGGCAATAATCTGTGTTTCGTTTCTTTTTTTTTTATTTCTATCTATCTTACTCATTTGAATTATACATTTTTTTTGTCTTGTGTGATTGAATTTTATTATTAACAATGAGAATTATCTAATAAATAATCTCAGATATTGAGCCTCATTTTTAAATGATTTTTCAGTTTTTCGTATCTTGATACAAAAAAAAGTGAAACAATTACAAAAAAGTGCTAAACGTTAGAGTTTACTATTTTTGAATACAGGTTCAGATTTTCGTTTCGGGCTATCAAAATTGAAAATTTCACTAAAACCTTCAATTTCTTCATAATTTTGGTCTTTGTCATAGTCATGGTAGCGAAACAACTGGTCACGCATAACCGTGACTACTTTGCAGATGTTTAGTAAAAAATATTGTATTACATTTTATTTCTAACGAGAGCACTACCCGAACTGATACTTCTTATTTAAGCTTATATTAGATCTGCAAGAACGCCTTGGTGAGACTAACAAAAGTCCAACGGACTTTGTCATTATGGTACTTTGAAGTTATGTTATGATCGTTTTACTCTGAATATTCGATCTGCAATTTTGCCCGTCGATAGGTCTTATCATCCTTAGAATATCCTGCGAGTTTCAACCAAAGAGAATCCTTTTTTTTTGTCGAGATAATGATTTTTCAAGTAAACTTGATTTTTGTGTCGTGCAAGTTAATATTTATTGAAAATTTGATATCTTAACAAAAGAATATGCTTCTCGGCTGCAATTTCTGGATATTCTACGGATCATTTGATCCATCTATGGGCAAAATTTCCTATTGAAAACTCAGTTAGACAATTATTACTCGGTCCCAAAAGGCCCATGCAGACGAACCCTGTTAGACTTTTGATAGTCTTACCAATATCTCCTTGTAGACCCAATATGAGCTCACATGATAGGTATCCTATGATCTTCTATATTAACAAATTACATCAAAGTTCTATTAAAAATCTGTTAAATATATCTTATTAAGACTATTAATAATTCTTCATGCAATTCTCAATTTTATTAAATTCACTTTCTCTTATTTTCTATAAACTATTTTTATCAATACGTTTTTAATTAACAAACGTTTGTTTTTATTATTTAAAAAATAAGTATGTTTTTCATAACATTTTGATATGTTATTAAGGATTCACTTAATGTATTCATATGGAAGATCATTATTCACTATTTGTTGATAGTCGTATTTCATTTTGATTTAATTTTGGTTTATAAGGATTTATTTCCATAAGTTTATCAGCCAACCATAACTTTAAAATAAAAAGATCAAATAAATAATAATAATTTTCAAAATAAAAATATCTTACCACTGGATCTTTAGGTTTCTCTTTACATAAAGCAGTTAATGCTTTAATTAATGTTTTATTAACATTTTCTTCAAGATAATCTCTTGCTGGTGGTCCAGTTGGAATCGGTTCAACAACACCTTTATATATTAATAAATTTCAATTCAAATTTTATCTATATTGTCTTCTTTTTTTCACTTACAATTTGGAAAGTAAAATCGAATCTCTCTTTCAGCACTTACTGCACTATCACTACCATGTACTGCATTTTTTTGTTCATTTGTTCCGTATAATGCTCGAATACTATTCAAGAAAAACAAAAAAGATCATTAACAAAATTAAATACAAAAAATTCATATATGAAAAACCTGTCTGGATATGTTTCTTTTGCTGTATTTGAATTTGTTGGTCCAATTAAATCTCTCCATTCTTGTACGGCATTTTCTTTTGCTAAAATCATAGCAACAATAGGAGCACTTGTCATAAAAGCAACAAGACTTGGAAAAAATTTTTTTCCATAATGTTCACTATAAAAATCTGAACATTGTTCAGCTGTTAATGTTATACGTCTTTTCTAATTAAAATAAAGATAATCAAAACTACAAAAAAAAAACAAAGAAATTAAAATTCTAACATACTTGTAAAATAGTAAAACCTTGTTTAAGAATAATTGTTTCAATTTCATCAGCTTTATTAATACAATCAGGTTTAATTAAAGCAAGTGTTCGTTCAACAAATATTCCATGTTTTGAACTATCCATTACAAAACTCTTATAATTTCTTAATATATCTTCACAACTATTTTATTCTTAGCAATTTCTTCGAGTATGTTCACAAATATTTTCACTAGAAATCTAAAACAAAATATTTTCTTACATTTTACTTTCATAAACAAAGTATACCTAAAAATCAAGTTTTCAACTATCTAAAAAAAACATAAAATAATGTTTATATATATTTTTTTCTAATGAGAAATATAAATTGATACTTAATAAACGAATTAACGATAAATACACATAGAATTTTACTATCAGACGCACTTACAAGATAATCAGAGAAGAAAACAAAGACCGAGTTGAAATAATAAATACAAAATTAAAGATTTTCTTTACATGATAGTGATATCTATGTTGCAGGTTTATTCGCACTACCACCAATGCATTGCTGGTTGGAGAACAACTATTGATAAACCACTAGTTTTGGAGACAGAAATTTAATCGCGTTGACTTTCGCAATAGACTTCCGATAGCATTTTTTCTGCTTTAAATACAGTTCATTTACTAATTACTATGATTAACACACCAATACGACACTAGGTAATGGTAAGGGTTGTATCTAATGAAAGTAGACATTCTTCCAACAGTTGTGGAAAGTCTATGGCGAAATTCACGTTATTCATTAGTATAATGCATATTATACCAAAAGATTTTTATCTGATTTGAATCCCATAGGTACTATCATCTTTAATTTAATATAACATACAGATTTTGAAATTCTGAAAATTTTTTTAGGACAATGCACATAGTACACTCTGTTTTTCTGAGCGATGTGTAATGCAGCATTCACATCGGAAGTAACCTAGGTTAAAGCATATGTGACAACTCCAGCGTAGGAAAACTCCGAAAATCGGTTGAATTTAGATACAGCATTCTGGATGCGAATGTTCACTAATTTTTTCGATGACTTCCAACCAACTACTTGTTCTTTGTGACAGAAAACAGTTGGAAGTTACCGAAAAAAAGTCGTCGATGTTCCAGCACGAAATACTATGTTCAAATTTTATCGATTGTAGAAGTTCTTCGGTTAGATATTCTAATATTCCTGCATCTTTCCGACGGACCTCACACGTCACCGGAATTGGGAATTACCAATCTGAGAATAGATGTTCTGTAAATTTTGCTTCTAATTGTAGTAAACTTGCTATTGCTAACACAGCACTTACACTATCAAAATTTTTTCTTGAAATAATATTTATTGAAAATGATGATAAAATAAATTTACAAAATATTAAAAAATATTTTATTTATTAAAACTGTTGTCATAGTTAAACCTCTCAATAAACTTCGGACACTTGATAGATGTCATGTATTCATTTACAATGATTGGCTACATAAAAAAAGCTAGTTCTATACTTTCTTTTCTTTTTCTTTTTCTTTTCCTATCCTCTCTTCTATTCAAATCATAAACAATGGCTACAGCGACGGAAAGTATCAAGGGCAATATAGTAATTCTAGGTGCTATAGGAGTTACGGGTTTACAACTTGTTGAACAAGCATTAAGTTCATGATTATCAAGTAATAGCACCTGTACAAAATCGAAAAAAAAAAATTGGAACATATCAAAACTAAAAATCTTCAGGTGTATTATTTACAATTCATCTGCAGTTGCACATAATTTTCAAATGTATCAATAATTAAAATTATTTTCAAGGTAGTACAATATAATTTGATGAATCCAATAGATTTAGCTAAACATATGAAAGGACATTTACTGTTGTTTTATCAACTCTTGGTTATATAATATGGCCAATAACTTTTTATGATGATTCAATTAAATCAAATAGTAACAACTATGCGTTGTCAAGCAAATATAAAACAATTAATAGGCATTACTTCAATGTATTTAAAAGTGTAAATAAAGTTATCTTTTATATGAACGAAAAAAATATACCTGTACACTTTTTTAAAATGATTAATATAGACCAATCACAATATTCATTTATGATTATGTTTTTAATTCTTAATTCAATATTTAATATGAAAGAATATCTTGAAAAAGAGATGTCAAAAATTTAGAATATATAATTATATGACTATCTATTTTAGTTAATGATCCTATTATTGTAAGTTTTAAATTAAATTGATTCATGAATTTTATTTGATCTTTTTATTTAGAAAAAGAAATTCAAATTTGTGAAAATAATTATTATTTTTCTGATCAATCAATAGTAATGTGTATACCATCAACAAATGTAGCTCGTTTTATGTTAGATTCATTAATAGATAAGGAATATATATACGACAAGATGTTGCTATTAATATATCAAAGAATATTATATAAATCCGGATAGAAAATAATTGTTTAACATAATAAATTATAAGGATGTGTGTTGTTTGTTTATGAAGAAATGGCGAATTTTTTATTTTAAATTTTCAGATTAATTATTTTTAAAATAATGGCAACTGCTCAACCAGTGTATGTATTCTTTTTGATTATGTATACTTAATTATATTTTACTTTTGTTTTTTTTTTAGATACGATTATTCAACTTATGATTATTCATATGATACAAGCTCAGCAGCTGCTTATTCTTCTTATCCAGGATATGAATCAAGTGCATCATATGCAACATCTGGTGCATATGATGGTTATGCAACATCAGCAGCATATTCTATGGGTGAATTAATCAAACATATTTCTTTTTTTTATTATTAATTTCTATTTTCCTCAGATGCTTCAACAGGATCACCTTATACTACTGTTGATCCATATTCTGGTTATCCAACCACAGCTTATGGTTATCCAACCACGGCTGCTACTACGGGTGCTCCATCATCAACTACTAGTCAAACTGGATATGCAGCATCATATAGTTCATCTCCACCAAATAGCAGTTATGCATATGATTCCAGACGTACTACATCACCACCACCATCATCATCTTCTGCATCATCAGCTCATTATGCTGCTTATGATTATACTTCAAGTATTACTGGTATATAAAAAAAATGTTGTGAAACACGATCTAAAAGGAATGTTGAGGTTTAGAGGTAGAAATTTGATCTCCCTTCTCATACAGATTGTGACAGACGTTACTGATATATGATCAAAGCCTATATATCAATAACGTCTCTCTATAATATATGAGCTATTTCCTTATTACACTTCTGGAGGATTGAGTGAAAAGATAGTGAAGAAATGTATCCTAAAAAAAGATAGAATAAAATAATCTCCCTGTTATTAGCAACAACAAGTACATCGTGTTTCACATTTTAATCCCGTGAAAATTGCGTTAACAGCTTTTTCATTCAGGTGCATATGCTACAACACCTTCATCAAATGCTACATATTCTCCCTACAAAACAGTTTCAGCAACGAATGGTTCACCATCATCAAGTGTTTATTCAACTTATGCTACATCAGTTCCACCACCACATGGAACTTATAGTATTCCACCAGGTAGTCATCTTGCAGGAACAATGGGACCATCTCATATTTATGCATCATCAGCAACGGATATGATTCCACGTCGATCGGATTATTATCCTTCAAGTCAAATGCCTCATGCAATGCATTATGTTCATCATCAATCTCAACGAATACCATATCGGTAAGTAAATATAAAACTTTTTTTGTTTCTATTGTTTTCTTCTATCGCTCTTATGTTATGTTTTTTTTTTTTTTATTTTTCTAAGTTTTCTTTTTTGTTTTTGTTTTAATTAATGTTTCGAAAAGAAAAAAAAAATATTTATATCAATAGTGAAGTACAGTTCAATGTGTTGATTGTATTTTATTCTTGATGTAATATGTTTATTTTATCGAACGATTTTCTACTTTCTAGGAATTCAAAAAAGAGTTAAAAACAATCACAAAATTTATTTAAATATTAATCTTATTTTTAGGCTAATTTTTAAGAAAAAAAAAAATATTATTTTGTTATACTTTGTTTTTTTTGTATGTGTTTCTTGTTTTGTTTTTGTTCTTTGACAAATTTATTTGACGACAAATGTTGATCTTGTTTGTTCGAATATATTCTTATGTATTCCAGTTTGCCACCACGAGGGGGCTATCAACGTGAACTTGATGGTAAGTGAAAAAAGTATTTTTTTTATCTTGTTTCGTTAAGCAGTTTATGTTTTGTATTTTGCTTTCATGAGCGAGAGAGAGAGAGAGAGAGAGAAAGAGTTTGGGAAAAAACCTATAAAATAAATAGAATTGTTCTACCAATGTATGTTTGTGCGCATGTGTTAACGTTAAATACGTGCATCGTTCTTATATTTTCCACATTTTGTTTATCTCGATCTATGGTGTTGAGACTTTTTGTTGTCGTTAATTTTTGTTTTTTTTTCTATTTGTTTTTTTTCCTGAGTTCGTCA
Source organism: Rotaria sordida (assembly GCA_905250125.1). NCBI lineage: Eukaryota > Metazoa > Rotifera > Eurotatoria > Philodinida > Philodinidae > Rotaria > Rotaria sordida. The sequence goes on along the minus strand of CAJNOL010001318.1, from coordinate 18,030 downwards.
GTTTCATTTATTTTGATGATTTGTTTTCTATAATAAATTTTAAATAGAACCTGGTGATGAAAGTGCTCTTCTACGACATGTTGTTTACATAACTGGTCTACCAAAAGAAATTCAAAATGAAACTTTAGCTGACGTATTTGGTGCTTCATGTGGATTGATTGCACCAGTATGAAGAATGTTTTTTTTTTCTATTAAATAAAGATTAAAAAAAATTATTTTAGGTTGATGTACGTTCACCAAAACCAAAAATTTGGGTTTATAAAGATCGACAAACACGTGAAGGTAAAGGAGAAGCTACAATAACATTCATTCATCCTGAATCATGTCAAATGGCTATTAATTATTTCAATGGTAATTAGTTTATTATTTATTTCTCAATTCTTTTTATGAAACATGATCTATAAGGAGTGTTGAAGTATTCAAGATAGAAATTTGCATCTTCAAATGCGGATCATGACATACGTAACCATGGACTGTGACTAGAGAGATGTACGGGGTCAATTTTTTCAGATCCCGAGCTAGAGAAAACTGTTCCAGAAGTTATTCGTATCACATCGAAAATAATTCTTCAATACTATAGTCCAAACAATCAAAAATAGGAGTTGGAATTTTACTTTTTTTCAATTTCATCATGCTGTGTTGTCTTGTTTTTATATACTATGGACTGATGTGGATCGGTCAAATATTTACTATTATAATCCTATAGTAGTCCTCTACCTATGCTGTATATCTTGGAAATTTGTCTTGGTGTATATGTGTATATATAATATCAACTGTAGTGATTCTTATCATTTGATTTTTATTTGCACATTGCATTTTGTATCACATATCTTTTTTTTATCGTACGTATAAATGACACTGTACTAATATATTGCGGGATAACTTTTTATATTACACTTCCTTTATTGTACTATGACACATAAAGCTCATCTGAAGGTATGGTGGCTATGATCTCTCTATATGAACAGGTCAATTCTATATGTCATAATACAATAAACAAAGCGTAATATAAAAAATTATCCCGCAATATATTAGTACACAGTGTCATTTATACGTACGATAAAAAAGATATGTGATACAAAATGCAATGTGCAAATAAAAATCAAATGATAAGAATCACTACAGTTGATATTATATATACACATATACACTAAGACAAATTTCCAAGATATGCAGCATAGGTAGAGGACTACTATAGGATTATAATAGTAAATATTTGACCGATCCACATCAGTCCATAGTATATAAAAACAAGACAACACAGCATGATGAAATTGAAAAAAAGTAAAATTCCAACTCCTACTTTTGATTGTTTGGACTATAGTCGACTACTAGCACTTTTTTTGAGATCGTCCCTCTTGAATTATTTTCCGATTCATAAGATAATTTGCTTGAAACCATGTAGAATATTTTATTAATAAATTTGAGTTCTGGTGCTGGCAAATTTTTACTTTCTCATCACACACATCTCTAATAGTGACAAACACCTTAATAATGTAACCTGCGTTACAAACTGTGACAAACGTTAATATATGGTCAAAGCTCATATATCAATAACGTCTTGTTATAATATATGAACTACATTCTTATTGCATTTCCGGAGAATTAAGTAAAAGGATGACGAAGAAATGTGTCCCAAAATAGATATAATAAAACAATCTTGTTGTTATAAGCAACAGCAGGTACATTGTGTTTTCACATTTTAATTTCGCTAACAAGTTACTTTTTATATAGGAAAAGAATTATTTGGTCGAGAAATTCGTGTTACATTATGTCCAAGACGTTTGTACAACATGCAAAAACAAAATACACCATTCAATCCTGCTGCACCACCAATGAATACAACTACACCTATTTCGTCTATGATTAAATCAATATCGACTAATAATAATGCAGTTATAACAACAACTATGACATCATCAACTTCGACAACAACTACTACTACTGCTACTTCATCATCAACAACACCAACAACTGCTTCATCAAATATTGTTACAACAGCAAATCCTATAGCAACAATTTCATCTTCAACACTTGGATTACCTCGTCAATTAAATCATTCATTATTTAAATTCAGACAAACACCAGAACAACAACGTGGTCTTTTACCAACACCACCCAATTCTTTGTAAGTAATAAAATAATAAATTTTTTTTTGTATTTGACTTATTTTTTAAAATTTATTTTAGTGTAGCACCAATAATGAATAATGCACTTCTACGTGATGGTGTTCGAAAAGAATTACCTCGGATTGCTTTGAATAGGTATATTTTATCATATCATATATATAGTTCTTTAATTAATGATTTTATCATTTCTAGAGGTAATTCTACCAATCCGGTCGGTGTTCGTCCAAAACCCTATTGACATTTTTGTTTTTCAAATGATATCTTTTGTTAGTTTGTTGTGCATTCATTTCTGTGTATGTATCTTTCTTCACACGTTTATGAATATATTGAAAAAAAAAGAAAACAAAAAAGAATTATATATGAATAGATTTGAAAATTTGTTGCTCTTCTATAATTAATATTTGTAAAACAAGATATTTCTTAATATCGTATATGTAACAATTCGAAAATATTATCTTATTATTTTCATTACGCCAATGAAACTATCAAATCTTCAAAAAAAAAATCATAAGAATGTTTTGGTAATGTCTAAAACCTAATAAATAAGAATTCCTTAACTACTAGGAAAATATCAATAAAGTGGTGATTATCGCTCGAGAGAATCAAGATCTTTTGTGATACATAAAATGATGTATTTCTTGCTATACGTTTCACATCGGTATATTGATCTTCACCCTTTCTTCATTGTTATGAATATAGAAGTGAAAATATTGTGAATAATGGCTTGTCTTTATTTAAGCATTCAGAAACTATAAGAGATTACTGAGAGGTTTGGATTTCTCAGCTCTTCGATACTCCTGACAATAAACAGGTTGTCTTATCAATTGATTAATCTACTAGGATTATTTCACCAGATTATTCTCCTTCAATTTGTTCATTTTTGTAAGAATCTTACTATATCTTTTATTAATCGACAAATATTTCAATACCTTATAATAATTATTTGTATCAATCAAAAATAGTCGAATTGTTGTATATCGTGTTTGAAAATTTCTTTTCTTTTTCTGTTTTCGGATGATATATTGATCATATTCAATAATTTACGTCATTTTTTAGTCTATAGACGCTTACAAATTACGTTGGTCTCAATGTGACAATAGATCGAATGAGCCTGTCCTTTCCATTTTTTACGCCACGTTAGCGAAAATTTCAAGCTGTCATTAGAACCGATATCTGCAAAAAAAAAACTTTGACACGACTTAGCTTCTGTTGCAAAAAATTGTTGAAAATTTGAGAAAGATTTTTCGAAATTTTTGTTTAATGTGTATTGTACGAATATTTTTCGTTTAAGATTTTCTTTGAAAGATGAAAAATTTTAAAAGTTTTGCAAAATTTCAACCGCTGTTGTACTTGACTTGTGCATCAGGCTACACCTCTATGTATGTTAGATCAATCATTCATTTTAAAATATATACGCATATGATAGATATATTTTATTTTGTCCCACTAATTCTTTCATCATAAGAAAAATCGTATGACCTAGTTATTCTTTATATTTATTTAAGTGATCAAATTACCGATGTATACTTTGCAGTATCTCAATTTGTGGAGTTATTCCGTTTTCAATCTAATACCATGATATTTTGAACTTTAATCCTCAAATAACAATGTCATTAAAAAAAAAAAAGAATCTTGTCGTACGCTTTCATTACTGTTACTAGTGTCGTAAATAAAGATTAATAAGTGGCGCTCTCTAAAGTTTCGATTTCTTTTACAGGTATCTAATTTCCTTAGTCTATCCTATTGATTGTAATAATAAAAACCCATGCCATTCAAAGTTTTAAATCATTACCCTTTATAAAAAAGAAAAAAGAAAATTCATTCAATATCTACATCGATAATAATGTTATTTTTCATTGTTATTACTGTCTTATGTTTTACTACATTTTCCGTTCAAGGTGATGAATATCTTTCAGGTTAGTTGTATTTTTGTTTCAATTATATCACAATTGTTTATTAAAATACATAATTATAGTTCGAAGTGTACAAGCATCTGAAATTTGTTATGATGAATATGGATGCTTCACAACGAGAGCACCATTCGGTAAAGAATAGTTTTATTTTGTTATACAATCAAATCAATCTATATTTTCAAATAGGTGGAACATTACAACGACCATTTTCTCTATTGCCTGATCGAGTATGATTGTATATTTAATTATTTCATAATTTATTATTTGAATTTTTTTAATAGCCTGATGTGATTGGAACGAAATTCTATCTATATACACGGGCAACACGTAAAACTCGTACGGAAATTAGTCGTTATACAACTCTTGACACATGGAATGTAACCAAACCAACAAAATTTTTGGTTCATGGATTTGTAGATAGTTCTAATACACCATGGTGGATTGATATGAAAAATGCTATACTTGATGTTGTTCGTATTAAATATTGAGAATATTTAATATTAGAATATCTATATCTATGAACTTTAGGATGATGTTAATATCATTATGACTGATTGGTCAAAGGGTAATGGATTTCCTTTTACAAAAGCAACAGCAAATACTCGAATAGTTGGTATTGAAATTGCTTTATTTATCAATTATTTAATTGAAAATCATGGTGCTAAAGCTGCTGATTTTCATATTATTGGTCATTCACTTGGTGGTCAAACGGCAGGATATGCTGGAGAAAAAATTCCTGGTCTAGGACGAATAACTGGTAGATATTAAATAAGAAAAGAAAAAGAAAATTTTTTGTTTTATTATTCTTCACAAGGTTTGGATCCTGCTGGTCCTTATTTTGAAAATACTGATTCAAAAGTTCGTCTTGATCCGACTGATGCTTTATTTGTTGATGTTATTCATACTGACGGTTCTCATAATCTTCTTCTTGGATTTGGTAAAATCATTTTGATGAAAAATTTGTCTATTTTTGTTTTAAATTCATTTCTACAGGTAGTCTTCAACGAATGGGTCATGTCGACTTTTATCCAAATGGTGGTTATGATCAACCTAAATGTCCAGCAACATCTGGTAAAATACTAAATCTTGTTGTTCAACTTGGTCAAATGGATGTTCAACGTAATATAACAATCAATAAAAATTATATTTTTTTGTTAATTATATTGATTCAATACATTTAGGTTTCATAGAAACATCACTCTGTAGTCATTTAGCTGCTGTTTATTTCTTTACGGATTCAATTCGTAATCAATGTCCATATATTGGTTATTCATGTTCAAATTATGATGATTTTAATTCTGGTAAATGTTCACTTCAATGTGATGGAAATAAACATCAATGTAATCGTATGGGTTATTGGACATCATCAACAGATGGAAAAGATAGTCTTTATTTAAAAACTCAAGATGCTAATGCTTTTCCATATTGCAGTTAGTTGTTTTGTTTTTTTTTATATATATTAAAAATTCATTATTTGTTTCTTTTTTCAAAGTATATCATTATCAAATTACACTTGAATCAGGAGCAGAATATCCTCAAACACGTGGTAAAGTTAGTGTTACACTTATTGGTACACTTCAAACGGTTACTGTTGTTTTTGATAAGTATGTTTATTTAGATATTTATTTAAATGTATTGTTTTGTTTTTAGTGATGACACAACATTTAAGCGTGATTCAGTACAAACACGTTTAATTCCATTAAAAATTAATATTGGCGAAGTAATTGAAATTGATATTAATTTTCAAAAAACAACCAATTGGATTTCATCATCTTGGTATTCACCTATATGGACATTTATCAAAGCTACTGTATTGAATGGTGATCAACAACAAAGGTATATTATCGATTTATATGTAATAATCAAATACTATTTTTTTTTGTTGTTGTTTATTCTAGTCGTGTATTCTGTCCGAATGAATCAGTTATAAAATCGGGATCTACTGTTCGATTTGCATCGTGCTAATATTCTTGATTTTTACTAGAGATTTTTGTTTTTGTTTTTCGAAATAAAGTTTTTGTAGTCTGTTTTAAGACCATCAAGAAAAGTTTATAAATGAAAAGATTGTGCAGAAAGTGAATAAAACATATGAGCCAAAGAAATATGATTCACTTCACATGAAAAAATGAACAGATAAAATTGGAGTTTCTAAATTTATCATGATTCGTCTATTTTTCTTTGATCAATAGCTAAACCAGACGAATCATAACAGGACTAGGCGAGTCCGAGTCATGACTCGGACTTAGAAATTTCGAAATGGTGACTCGACTCGAACAGTCGAGTCATTCTGGAGTCAATCATTAAAAAAAGAACTTTGGTTGGATCGTATGAAAAATTACAATTTTTAAGATAAATTTCTCACTTATACAAAACTTTCTGGCTAATTGAATACGTTCCATCCTGTAGATTTTTCAAAAGAAAATTTTTTTATGTCTGTATCCATGTCGGATATGGCTGCCTATGGGTACTATTGGATATGTGGTCTTTCTGGTTGTTTTCTTTGAGCTCATTTTTGAAAGTATGCACATATATGTAAATTAATAAATGATAGTTTTACATTATGTGTTCTGCTATATCAGCCATGATTGAACTTGTCTTTCTTTCAATGTGATCTTTTAATGAAATCGAATCGTCCAAATTTTATAGAAGCGAATATTTGTCGTTTATCAACTTTGAGGCGCAATAAGACATTAATTTCTAATGAATAAATTGAGGGCTATGCTCCTGGGGAGTGGAGAGCAGAGGGTCCGGATTCCCACTTTTGAAAAATACTGACTTCCTATAGTAAAATTGCTGTAGAAGTTTTTTTTTTTTATTCTGAATATTACAACTTCACTCTGAGGGGAGTATGCGAAACTTCGCGGTGCATGTATTAGGACCCCCCACTCTATTCCTTTTGGCACATTCCTGAATAAATTTTGCACGTCGGAAAAGTTAGCACCATATTCATCTTTATCTATCCGGATTCGCGATATTACTTGGGTTATTTCTATAACCACTTCGGTTCGGCGCAGAATTTAATTCTGCGTCGAATAGTGCCAGCTTCGAGGGGGGGGGGGGGTTATCGCGCAAAAATACCCTACTTCCCTCAAAGTACTGATTTTTCCAGGTAATTTCCAACGTATTCCCTGTCCGGATTCGCTATATCACTTAGGTTATATCTAAAACCACTTGGGTTAGATGCAGAATTTAATTCTGCGTCCAATGGTGCCAGTTTCGGGGGGGGGGGGGGTTATCGGGCAAAAATACCCCACTTCCCTCAAAATACTGGTTTGAAATTACCTGCAAAAACCAGTATTTTGAGGGAAGTAGGATATTTTTGCCCGATAACCTCCCTCGAAACTGGCACCATTCGACGCAGAATTAAATTCTGCACCTAACCCAAGTTGTTATAGAAATAACCCAACTAATATAGCGAATCCGGACAGGGAATACCTTGCGAATTACCTGAAAAACCAGTATTTTCAGGGAAGTGGGGTATTTTTGCCCGATAACCCCCATCGAAACTGGCACCATTCGATGCAGAATTAAATTCTGCATCTAACCCAAGTGGTTTTAGATATAACCCAAGTGATATAGCGAATCCGGAGAGGGAATACGTTGGAAATTACCTGGAAAAACCAGTACTTTGAGGGAAGTAGGCCATTTTTGCCCGACACCCCCCCCCCCCTCGAAACTGGCACCATTCGATGCAGAATTAAACTCTGCATCTAACCCAAGTGGTTTTAGATATAACCCAAGTGATATAGGGAATCCGGACAGGGAATACATTGGGAATTACCTGGAAAAACCAGTATTTTGAGGGAAGTAGGGTATTTTTGCGCGATAACCCCCTCGAAACTGGCACTATTTGACGCAGAATTAAATTCTGCATCTAACCCAAGTGGTTTTAGAAACAACCCAAGTGATATAGCGAATCCGGACAGGGAATACCTTCGGAACTACTTTGAAAAACCAGTATTTTGAGGGAAGTGGGGTATTTTTGCCCGATAACCCCCCATCGAAACTGGCACCATTCGACGCAGAATTAAATTCTGCACCTAACCCAAGTGGTTATAGAAATAACCCAAGTAATATCGCGAATCCGGATAGATAAAGATGAATATGGTGCTAACTTTTCCGGCGTAAATTTTGCTCGTAAACAGGTTTAGATGTAACTTTCTGTTCATAAAAAATGACACTTTTCGTTACTTTACAGTTAATCTTGCTGTTACTTTTGTAGTTAGTCTAGAGTAATTGTATCTGTTTATTTTATAGGTGGTTTTTCTTTTATCGGTTTTTGTTCCTATGAATTTGTAAGTAGATACTGTTTAATGAAAGTTTCTGATGAATCTTCTTAGTAAAAATAAACAGAGAATAATGGAAAACCAGAAAATTATTTGATTCAACTCGAAATTTTTATTATATGACTCGAACTCGACTTGATTCGAGAAAAGGCTTGACTTGCCCAGCCCTGGTAAAGAAGAACTTTTTCTTATAGATACTGATCCAATATATCTATGTGCCATGCATTTAACGAATGATTTTTTTAGATCGGTTCCTAATTTTCAAGTCCATTAGTATTCACAAGCTTTTCGAATACAAACAACATCACATTCGCCTTGATTTTATCTATGTAAACAATAATTATTATTGTTTTCTCAAGATGTAACACATTTGACTACTAAATGACTTAATCATTTGTTATTATCGACAGCTAAATTATGCCTTGGTAATTAATTTATATTGATCATTTATTTACATGATGTTATTAATAATGAAACATATATCAAATTTGATCATGGTTTAACAAAATCCGACATTATCTTCAAAGATCGACAAAATTTTAGCTCCCGTTTGACATCAACATGTAATGATCTAGTTAAAATTTAAGTGATAATATTAAAACTCGAGATAATTATGTTGAAAATTTGTGTTAAATAATAGACAAACAATAGTTTTTGGCACTTTGAATAGATGATCATCAAAAACTTGGTTATTGACTAAAACTAAGTCGTCGGATTGAGCCATTGCATAAAACCTTCAGACTTTTGTTTTTCTCGCTCAATTCGTTTTTATAGAATAATCAAATTGAATATAAGTATCCATTTTTCTCTATCATCAACATATCATATTAAAAAAAGAAAATAACAAAGTTTTATATATTCCATCTTCGATGCTAAAAAGACAACTTCTATTGAATGAACACAATTCACCGACGATTTCTCGTTATTTATAGAAGTCAAAAAAAAACAAATGTTGATATGACTAGCGATCGAAAAATATATTTGTATTAATTGAAAACGATTGTTCGATTCCAGTTGCGATTGCTGGCACTCTAAAGAACAAATGAAAAGTCATTCAAATTGATTGCTTGTATATTAAATCGATGATTATCAACAGTATCTATATATTGATTAGTTTCATGTATTTTCTTATTCAAGATTTATCAAACTATAGCAAGCATTGTACATTCATATTTCACTGTTAAATATAATTTGAATATTGTTTACATAAGAACATTTTTTATTCGAATTAATGAATAATTAAAGTTCAATACGTTGTTTGAAATTCGAGCATAATAATATCAAGAAGGAAATATATATGTATATCGAAATAGTAATGACATTTCAGGTATTGAAATCATTTTGAGACGATAGCGTAACAAGTACATCAGTAAATGATCATCAAAAAAAAAAAATGTTAATATTGATGCAAATGTTACATGTATACTTTTAGTGTTATTGATGATTTCAGAATACGATTAATACTATGAAACAGTGTATTGATGTTAAAAATCAGAAAGTGATGTGTTTCTTTGTTAGAATTTTTATTTTTTTGAATAATTTAAAAAAAAATTTTTTGTGACGCTGCTTTCGTTGTTTCTTAGTAATTTATTTCTTCCAATTTTATGACCCTGATTATGGTTTCGCATATCTCACTAATTGAAGTGGAATAAGTTAAATTATATTCTTGATTTCTTCGAGCGTAATGAAGTCAATTTCAAACATTTATTTTGTTTTCATTATTAACGCTTTTGTGAACTAAAGAATTTTGGTTACTTTTTTTTTCTTTTATGCCACATGATAGTGCACATCTATAATAAAAATGCACTCAAATATAGTTAAATTATAGCACAGGTTCAATTTCTGCTCAATGGTTATAAAATTTTCCAGATAATTATCATCATCAATATACAACTGGATAATCTAAAATCTAAGTTTTTTTTTTTTTTTATATTGTAAATAAAATAAATAAAGAGAAAATCTGTCTCGTAATGAATACTAAAAATATCTTGTTTATTCATTCTAGTTATACTCATTTCACATTGTTGAAAGTGACGAAATATAAAACTTTCAATAATTGTTGAATATTCTAATTAATATCGATATCGAATTAGAATGTCCTTGAGTAATGATACATTAATTATTGTATCCAATTCTATTATTGTTAATTTTGATCTTGCCAAACATCGATTTTTGAGTCAACTTTCACTTGTATTCATCATTCTTGGATCTATTAGTTTTATCGGAAATGTTTTTATATTTCTTTAATCTATTCTTCGATTAAATAACTTTTCTATCTACTCTCCGCGTAGATCAGTTATTGATATTATCAATCTTTTTCTTGGTCTATTACGTAATTATATACATTCAATCTACAACATATTTTCAGTAATAACCAAAACTCAATTATGTAAATGGAAGCTGTTAGGTTTACTCTTTTTATTTCAATTATCAATGAATATATTAATTTTAATCTTTGATTGATCATAATGTTTGCACATGTTGTCTGACATCATCGATGCGTCATATCCATCAATGAAAAATGGTACCTTGGTTAATTAGCATTATAGTTATTATTTAGTGGTTTTATGTCACTCTATGCACCTCTTATTTATGATATCACGTCTGATTTTGCATGTATTCCTACAGATTCATTATTAAATGGTGTATTATACATTGTTATTGGTGGTTTGATAATATCAATTATGACGCCTATATTTGTTTGACTTACTTATCGAAATGTTAAGCGAAGTCGTCAGAAAATAGTAAATAGATTGTTTTATTTTCTTGTAACAAAAATAAATAATTGATATGTTAAAGGTATAATGACAGATACAACTTCAATTTATTCTCGTTATTATTTTATTAGTATGATTTTTACTCAAATTAGAGTAACTATCAAAGATTTATTTAAATTAATACATAAATTTTCAACGCAACAATATAATAAAAGACATGTGCAATATTTTATATAGTGTGCTAGATCTATTCAAACTCATGTGTCTAATTGTCATTTACTCTTTGACTTAAATTGTGAAACTCATTTCTTATTGTTCATTGGACCGTCTATTCATTATTCTCTTTATAAATATCATAAAATAAATATGAATAGAATCTAATAATATATTAAGTATATATATGGAATTATTCGGATTGAAGAAAACAGAGCCATAAACGATGGAAACCACCGTCTTTACATTACCGTTTTTCGTAAACCCACAAAATAGTCTGACGAAATACAGTAAATATTAATACAGTAATACGCCATTTCTACCAGTCGGAATGATCATGACCTTGAGTATTTTAATTTTTACACTGTATCCCTATTATTTCAAAGAAAGTATCTATATACAATTGTTGCTTGTAGAAGTTGTATATCTTTTGTCAACTACGTATGGTTAGAGGTATCCAGAGACGAGAGATCACTCCCTAATCTTGAGAAAGTTTCGTTTTTTCCCCAGCGAAGTGCTAGCATTTTATTCGCATGTTGCTCACGAATTCTAAAAGATCACTAGAACTCCAATCATGGCGACCTCGGAGCATCCATCCTTGGAAAGAAGTATAAACAATTTCTAATAATAATTGAAGATAAATTGTAAACGATATTTTTCATACTTTTTCTTAAAATAGAAGTCTGAACTTTTTATCGCATATATATCTAATCAAGATGTTTGATTTTCCAAAGTTTCATCTCTCTATCTGAAACTAATGTAGCAATGCATGAATAAGATTAAAATACATAAATTTTTGTATTTGACTTTTATGATATCTTTATTTCTTGACTAGTAATATCTATGAACATCTTATAGAAGAAAACTTTGCAAGGCAAATTTTTCAAATCTGCTTAAATATACTCTCCATTGCTTCCTATAACCAATTGTAATTGATCAGATATTTCATCTGCCACTTGTGCACATTTTTCTTTCGAAAACTTTTTCCATTTTCTTTTTCTAATTGTAATGATGTATCAAACATTTTTCTGCGAACTTTTACATTCAGTACATTCTACACATTTTCAGTTCTTCATACGTCAGCAAATTCAGCATTGCTGTCTACTGGTTCTATCAGTTTATTAAATAATTGTGCTACAAAAACCATGCAACTAATACTTTGCGTTGCTTTAAGATGATTTAAATTCAATGCAACTATTTACAATCTTTTCTATTTTTATAAAGATTTTTAGATATAAATGTATTCCTACATAGTTAAAATAATCGCTAACCACTCTGTCACCACTGACTACGTAGTAAAAGTATTATAAAAATTTAATACAACAATTCATGTATGTTAATCTTAATCATACATTAGCTTTAGATTGAGAGCTGAAACTTTAGAAAATTAGAGATCTTAATTTTATATATCTGTAATAAAAATTTCAGCGTTCTATATCAAGTAAAACTTATGAAAAATGATATTGACAATTTATCCTCAGCTATTATAGGATATTCTTTAGAGAGGTGAAAAAGTCAGGATTGAATATCTACATCAGAAATGAAGTATACAATTGATTAGTAGTGACCTCTATCAAATATCAAATAACTGAATAAAATTCTTAAATTTAATAAATTTAAATCTTAAAATAATATTTAAACAATAAAAAATAAATAAATAATAATGATAACAAAAATAGACAAGGATAGGTTGACAAATAAAAATTTCTAGGGTTTGTTCTGTTCTCTTTTTTTTTTTCTTTCTTTCTCTATGACTGATTTTGTTTACTTTCTTTGTCATCGTTAAACTTCATTCTCGTTCTATCGTTCACGGTTAATATGATCCCATTATTTTGGTGATCGATAGAAAAGATGAAGATTCTCCGAATGTCATAAGCAGAAAAACAGACAAAAGAAAATACTATGAATAATATTAATAACTTTTTCTATTAAGAAGGAAGAACAAAAAAAAGATAGTTTCGTATATTAATGATCGATCATAGAATTTTCATCTTTCATATTCTATGCTGATAATATGCATTTAGACATTTCCCTAAGGATCTTCTACATTCATCTATTTCCTTTTTCCTAGACATTTGACAATTGCTTCAAGCTTTTTTTTTGTTTTTCATTGTATCAAAATTCTTTTTTATAATTTAGATGAAACTTGTATGATTGTCGACATGCCTGTTCGGAAACAAGGTAAACTAAGAAGATGAAAAAAATCATTTTTTTTTTTTTTTTTATATTTCTCGTTTAATTAGACGCTTATCGAGCATTAGAATTGCTCGAAGAATATTACAATCGTCTTGATTCACCAGAAGATAAACCATTAAAAAATGCCATAGATAGGTAACGAAAACTTTTTAATCAATAAGAAAAAAAAAAAAAAGAAGTAATAATAATGATTTTCATTCATTTTAGAGTTATCAAAGTTTTTAAAAGTCGACTTTTTCAAGCATTACTTGGTAAATAAATTTTCTTGATTAGTTTAAATAAAAACAAAAAAGTTTGATTAATTGTTTTTTTTTTTTTTAATAGATATTCAAGAATTTTATGAATCAATATTACTTGATGAACAACGTGATCGTGTTGCTAAAATGGATGCAACACTTCATTTAGCTGAAGAATGGGAAAAACAACCAATGCTTAAAAAAAATATACGAGTAAAGATTTTTCTTTAATTGATTAATAACAGAATCAGATTCCACTTAGCATTTTTAAGATCAGCATAATTTATTCTAATTTAAAGATGAAAAATTAAGATCTAATACTATTTGGCATAAACAAAATAGAAATGGTTGGTTTTACATTGAACTCTCCAGAAAAAGAATATCAAAATATGACATAAAATTAGAACTTGAATTTTTTTTGTTAGTATATGCACATCAATAGAATATGCAAGAAGAATAAGAAAATTATGTCTTGATCTTAAATTCTACCAAAACAAAAAAAAACCTAAACGATAGTAAACAACACTTGAGGTCTTTTTACAATCTATTCTACCATTTATCCATGACAGAGATTCATTGGATTTAGTGCTGGTTGCAAGTAACTTCATAAAAAAAAAAAACGGAGCAGAGATAACATCAGTTATGAGTGATGGAGTACAGAGTCGAACTATCTGAGTATGCGAACAAAATACATTGAAACACGTAGCAGAAAACAGGATTATACAGGCATAGTGTTGCGAAAGGGAAGATCCGAACATGATGATAATACTCTAGACCCAACATGTTAGTCATTCCGCTATCTCCTTCCATAGCTCGGGAGATTGTACATTATTTGTTAGATGCTTTAGATTAATTCAAGAGTAGAATTGTTACCTTTCTGTTGTATCAAAATAGAAGATCAATTTAAAAAATGTAACATTATAAAGACGTTCGAATTTAATTAAAATTTTCATTATATTAGTTCAATTAGAAAACATTTTTTTTTTTTTTTATTGTTTGATATAGAATGGTACACCAACAATTGAATCACCAATGATAGCAACAAATAATACAATATCTCGACCAACAAATATTAAAGAAAATAGTAAACGACAAACAACACCAACATCATTCACTCAAATGACTGATGTACATGATGGAATTCAAAATAACCGTCCAAATACATCAGGATTGAATTCACCTACTGATATAACACAACTTAATTATGATGATCATTGGCAAGAAATTGAAATTGATCTTGATCGAGTAAAGAAATCTAAAAAAAAAAAAAAAGAAAGAATGTTTTTTTTTTAATTCCTAATTTTTAATTTAATTTTTAAGCCACCTGGTGTTGGCCTTGGATTTTCAATTGCTGGTGGAACTGATACACCTTGTATTAGTGATTCTCCAGCTGTTGTTGTAACACGTATTACTGAAGGTGGTCTTGCTGATCGTGATCAACGATTAAAGTAGAATAAATAAATAAATAAATTCTTATCGTTACGAAAGAAAAAAAAAAAACAATATGTTTTCGTTTTTACAATATTTAGACTTCATGACATTATTTTACGTGTTAATACTATGGATTTCACTCATATAGAACATCAAGCAGCTGTTGATGGACTTAAAGCAGCTGGTAATCATGTTAATTTAGTAAGTCTATTAGAATTTTTATTAGAAATATTATGAAAATATTTTGTTTATTTATCTTAGTTAATTCGTCGATTAGCGCCACCTATTATGGAAGAAATTCAATTAAATAAGCCACCAAATGCACATTTAGGTTTTTCAATTGCTGGTGGTATTAGTCATGAACATGTTAAAGGGTTTGTTGTTTGTTTTTTATTTAAAAAAAAAAAACGAGAAGACATTCGAAAGAAAAATTTCGTTGTTCGTTTTGTTTTCTTTGTAGAGATTATGGAATATTTATAACAAATATAATTCCAGGTGGAATTGCTGATAAAAATGGACGTTTGAAAGTTGGTGATCGTCTTATGCATGTTCAATCATTGGTAAGAAAATATTTGTTGAATTTTTAATTTGAAAAAGAAAAAATTTTTGTACCTAAAAATAGAAAACTGGTTATGACTTACAATTTGTTGAACATAAACATGCTGTTGAATCAATTCGACGTGCATGTGATGAAAGTCAAACAATAACATTATTAGTTGGTCATCCAACAGATTATCCAGGTGTATCAGATATAACAATACAACCTACAAATGGACATCGTTCACCAATACAAAATGAAGAACAAGGAGATTTTCCATTGTAAAATATATTAAATTGAAATAATATTTTCATGTTATTAAAAAAATTAATTTTTTATTTTTTAGAGAACGTCGAGTTTTACTTCGTCGTGGTCAAACTGGTTTTGGTTTTAATATTGTTGGTGGCGATGGAGAAGAAGGTATTTTTTTATATTAATCTTACAAGAAAAGAACAAATGTCTGTCATTTATTGTCTCTCAACAATGAGATAAATATTGATGGCATATCAAAAAAAATTACAACTCAACTGTTGATGGAAATTTTTCTAACTGATAAATTACTTTTAAGTTGAGACAATATATACTCATATGAGATATAAATACTCTACAAAGAGTTCGAAAATTTAGCTTATTAGATATTGAATTTTTTAAACAGAGTATCGTGATTCCTTTCATCAAGAATAGGACTATTACTTTATAAGGTAAATATAAATAGAATCTTTATATTTATAAAATAACGAAAGATTTCTTTCTGTGATCAGTAAAATAGATAGTATAACAACAGGATATATTAATCAATATTGTTAAAACATTTCGATATGTGAGATAGTATTAAAAAGTTTTATGCATATTTGTATCTATGATATAAATTTTTGTGAGCTACCTGGTAAAAATTTCTTTATTATTGTCTATCTAATAGAAAGCGACTGAGAAAATCTGTTTTCTTAAAACTTGACAATAGAGTTCATTGGATTGATCCAGATCTGAAAATTTTAAACTCAAAGAGCTCTACTTGGCATGCAGTTTTCCGTTAACAGCTAAAAATTTTCGTAGACACTACGTAAAAAGCAAGAGGAAGATAACTACTCCTGCATGCTGAGAGCTATGATAGAGATCATTATTTATATTTATTCTGTATGATAAAGAATGATAAAAATATAATAACGCGAGAAAATCTGCTTAGCAACTGGTATTAAAAGTTATTGAATACGTTTCTATCGCGACCACAAGTATAAATTAATCATTTTAATAGTATTCTCAATTGTAGTTACGCAAGAAAAAAAATAATAGATTTGTATAGCGAATAGTATTGATTGAAGTTTTAATATAAGAGAGAGAAGCCAACAAAGGATAGTGTGTATAATTAACATACTAATATATGCAATAATAATAGTAAGGTAATGTGTTTTTTTTTGCTTATCATTGTTAGTGCTTCAGTAACTGTTTCAATGCGTGAGAAATGTCATTTATTAGTTCATCTATATTGATTGTTGTCATATATTTTTCTTCTTTATTACAAAACTAATCAATATTGTATTTAGCTTTATACATTAAAAAACTTATAATATCGAAAATGATTTAACAAAAAGAAACATTGTATAAACGTTTCATTCTTTCGCTTCACTTGTTCCAAATTCTTAAGTATATTTCATTACATACAAAAAAAAAAAAACTATACTAAATTATTTGCTAACTTATATGAAATACATAGATTCTACATTTCAGTCTCAAAGAGGTTGCGCTAACAAGTTTTGATATTCTTATTTCAAGATAGAAATAAATCAAAAGATCTAAACTACTCAGATTAAAATCTATGTCTGTGCAAAGTTTCAAGTTTTCCTGCGGAGCAAGAGCACGGCACTCATATGAAAAATGTAGTATCTCCATCGCAACAAGCTAAGGGCAAGAATTCTTTTTAAGACATGCGTCGTATCAGTTGGAGAACGGTCCTGATGAGATATCGAATAAAAAATTAAACTTAAGATAGTCTCGTAATCAACCTTTTAGCTGAGAAACTACCGTTTCAGAAAGGAAATACTGTTATCAATAATAAAAGAAACTTCGTTAAGATTTTACTAGATGAATATTTCGATAGATTAAAACAGGAAAAGGAAGAACTCATGTTGTGTTTTTTCTTATGAATACACTGAAAATCTAGACGATAATTTGACTTGTTTTTTTCTTTGCTCTTTTTTGTAAATAAAAACTCCTGCTGTGAAAAAAACAAGAATTTCAGTAGATTGTTCTCGAATAATAATATATCTATATATTCTCTGATTTGTTTTTTTTTTCTTTTCAAGGCATTTATATCTCATTTATACAAGCTGGTGGTATTGCTGATAAATCGGGTGAATTACATAAAGGAGATCGT